>BDUI01003590.1:9460-19690 GCA_002335545.1 Apodemus speciosus
AAGGCTGAGAAGACCTGGGGAAGTGTCTGCTAATGGATTAAGAGAAAACCATTTTTTTTTTTTGAGTGACAAAATGGTCTAAACCTGTGGTGATAGCTGCACAACTTCACAAACAAAAAGCCCCCAACAAAAAAAAAAAAACTAAAAAAGGTGAACTTTATGATATGAATTTCAGCTCATCCTGTATTCAAACCTGTCACTTGCTATTGTAACTTAAGGAAACTTAAAATAGACCTTATGGGGACTACAAAGATGGCTCAGAAGTAAGAAACTGGCTGCTCTTTCAGAGTTCAATTCCTAGCAAACCACATAGTGACTCATAATCATCTTTAATGAGATCTGGTGCTCTCTTCTGGCCTGCAAGCATATATGTAGGCATAACGCTGTAGACATAATAAAAACACGCACACAAACAAACAAACAAACAAACAAACAAACAAACAAAAAAACAAAGATGAATTAAAAAAGTCAGTCCCTATGACTAACAACGCCCTTGCTGGTAGCGGGGACCTGGCCTGGGTCTATGCTAACCACCCACCTTTATCACACTCTGTCAGGCGCTCAAACTTTTATTTCCTAAAGGTAGGAGTGTCACAGAAACATACTTACAAAGTCTGCTCTGACTGGTGGTTGCTAGGGTTGAACCTGTACGAAGGAAGCTGTTCAATATCTGCTTTAGTCAGTCCCCGAGGTTTTGCCTCTCCCAGTCTCTCTGCCAGGTTTAACAGGGCCTAAAGAGGAGAAGGAGACAGATGTTAATCTCTTTATATTTCCTATTGGAATACTATCATAACAGTTTAATTTCTTGTACGCATGGTACCACGGAGCACATGCAGAGGTCAGAAGACAATATATGTGGGGAGGCGGTAATCTTCACACCAAATGAATCCCAAAGATTAAACAAGAGCCCTTTGGCCATCCACTGGAGTACCTTCTTGGAGTACCTTCTAATTTTTTTTTTTTTTTAAAGACAAATATCACTTTGTAGAGTAAGCTATTGCTTCAGTCTCTCAAGTGCTAGGACTTACAACTCTAAGCTTTTAAGATTTTTCACATATGCTCACAAGAATAGTCAGTCATTAGGAGAGCAATCAGAACAGCCACTGAGAAGTGAAAACCAATCACACAAGAATTTCAGTATGGTTTTATCAAAGACAAATTCATTTCCAAAACAGTAGAGGTAAATATACTTAACAGGACCAGCTACTCTAATCAGAATGACTCTGGCTCAACAAAGTAAAGGCACTTGTCATGGGCCTGACAACCCGAGCTTAACTAATCCCCAGACCCACCGAGTAGGAGAGAATCAATTCCCACAAATAGCATCATGACACAGCAAAGGCACCACATACACGTAGGCATAAGAAATACACATTCTAAAATTGTTAGTTTAGATATGACAAATTGCATAATTGTATAAACTGACACCTGCAAAATGAACCTTGGGGAGGTGGGTCACCATCTATTACATAATCAATTTATTAAAGATAAGATTTTTCAAAAGAACACAACAGGGCTAGAAAGATGACTCAACAGTTAAGAACACTGACTACTCCTCTAGAGGATCCCGGTTCTATTCTTAGCACCCATATGGGGTTCACAACCATGTGACACCCTTTTCTGGCCTCCAAGGGTATCAGACACAGACACAGACACACACAGACACACACAGACACACAGACACACACACACACACACGGTACACAAGTACACACATAGGCAAAACATTTACTCACATAAGAAAAATTTAAAAACACAACAATGGCATCATTAAAATTAATTTAAAATCAAATAGCCAATTAATGTTCAAATACTACTGATTATTTTTAAAATAAGTATTTTACTCAAATAGGTAAACAATGTTACCATATTATTTCACTTCATATACACRTACACATGCATGCATGTGTGTCAATGGAGGTTAAAGATGCTGGATTCYTTGGAGATGGAATCAGAGATGTTTATGAGTCCCTGATGTAGGTACTGGGATCTTTACTCTGGTCCTTTAGTAAAGCACTAAATTCTTTTAATAGTTGTAGCATCTTTCCAGCCCCTCAAGTTTCTTTATCCTTATATTTGTTGAAGAAACCAGGTCAAAAACCTGTAGACATTCCCAGTGGGTAGCTGTAAATGTACCTCAGCAGGTGGAGTGGCTGCTCAGCACACACAAAACCCTGGGCTCCAGCCCCGGGGACAACATCGAACCGGGTGTGGTGGGACTGTTATTAACTGTACTTAAAGGATGGAGGCGGGGATAATCACAGTTGAAGCTATACAACAAATTCAAGGAACCTGTCTCAAAATTAAAACAAAAACCACAGCCAGTCCCAATGTGACTCTAATGGCTTCCACTTCTGACCTATTTGGTTCAGTACATCTTGTACAATGAGATCTGACTGCTGTCAGGCCCACTGTGTCCTACTGCTCAGTCACCAGGTACAAATGAACCTATTGTGCCACTAATTCTTCAAGGCTGGGAGAATACTAATCACATCATTATTAAAGAAATATTCTTATAATGAGTAATTTATCCACACCAAATTGTAAAAAAGACCAATAAATTGAGTTTTTAAAGTGTTTACCATGAGCTCATATTTTAAAATACTTGATGTATCTTATGTTTATTGATTTTACACTAGTACCTCATTCTTAATTTTTAATGGCTCATTATTTGTGCTTCAACCTACAATTAAGTTGCCTCTATAATAAAGACCAAGTGTCTTGCTATACAGCTCAAGCTGATCTTGAACTAGAGATCCTCCTGTGTTAATCCCAATATATAATGCCTCAAATCTCCATTTTCTCCCTTTTTCAAGACAAGGTCTTACTATGTAGTCTGAGCTGACTTTAACTGTGTTATCGTCTGCTTTCAGCTCTTGAGTGCTGGCACCATAGGCATGTGCCACCACACAGGTCACAGACCATATGCTATATTCCATAGCGTGCTAACACACTCTTCCCTCAACCATATGCAAAAATAAAATAAAACTAAATAAAATAAAAATAAATGAAAGCCCCCCTTTTCAAGATTTAGCTCAAACTCCTTTGCTTCCACAAAGTCTCTTTTTGAGGCACCTAGTCAAAACTTTCCATTTTTTCATTATTYGCATCTTCTCCCTGGAATTATAAATATGAACATAACAAATCTACCTACTGTAATAGGTATGTATCAAATGTTCAGATATCCTAGGGATGCTAAATAATTTTATGAATTATTTGTATCTTAAAATGCAAAGTTTACTTCATAAATGTTTATGCGAAAGTACAGGACAATACATACAACACTCTCCAAATTAATTCATAGTTCATATACTAACCTCATAATTTTCAACTTCTCCATCTTCCACATCCAATTCAAAGCTGAAGGTTGGGCCCACTGCAGGTGGTACTGGAAGCATTGATCTACAGAGAAAACCACAAGGAAGCATTAGTATGGATGTACAACAACACAGCTAATGGCAGAAGGACAGAGGACAGATCTTATGGTCGAAGAATGGTCAGTGCTAATTAGTGGCATTAAAGGCACTGACTTTACTAAACAGACTGAAATTGAGAGTAAAACCATGCCATTTGCAATAGCTTAACAAGATAAATATGAAGGCCAGAGACAGCTCAACAGGTATAGGAGATCTGTCAAGCCTGACATCTGAACTTGATCCCTGGAACCTACGTAATGATGAGAGAACCCAACTCTCACAAGCTGTCTTAATTTCCACAAGTGGACTGAAGCGCACACATGCACACAGGCCACTATGTGCACACACTCATGCAGAATAAATTAATGTAATTAAGAATTTAAATGTAAAGACTTGATAAAGCATATGTAAAAACTATATAATAAAAACTGCTAAACAGTATATAAGTAGATTAGAAAAATTACTAGTTATCACTATTCCTCCATATTGATCTATGGATTTAACACAAAACTCTAAGCTTTAATGTCTTTGTTGCAGGRYATGTGATCGTATTATGAACCCTGAGATTGTGTTGATTACTAGAAAATCTGTTTTCTAGTTGTRGTGTGGCTCAGCCCTTCGTACAAACTYAATCCCTCTGGCTGGAATATAGACACACTCTTAGTACACAACTTTAATTCCAAACAAGGAAGGTAAAGTTACTTTTTAGAGAAAGCACCCATGTTTGAAAGTGAATTAAGTAAGTGAGTGGCAGACAAAGTGATGACTCAGAGAAAGATCTGACAGACTAGGATATGCCCAACTCTCACAAGAACAGAGAGGAAAAGGAAGCTACCTGAGGGGCAGTACAGAGAAAGGAAGAGGAAGACAGTTGTATAGAGACGGGTTACAGAGAAAGAACAAGCKAGACACAGGTGAAAATAGAACCTATTGTCAAAGTTAGTCTGAGGCCAAGCAGAGCAATTCAGAGGCTGAGAGAGAAGCCAGATTGAATCAGTCAGTTTGGAGAGGAGTTTGAGCCAGAAGAGCTGAGTTGACTAGCTAGCCAGAGCTCAGAAAGGACTAGAAAGGATGAGCTTCTTCAGCAGTAAGTCTTGGAGGCTGAAAACATTCTAGGCTAGAAGCTTCCAAGACTAAGCCCAGACTAACAGACAGAGGCAGTAAGCCTTCAAGGTGTTAATTACTACAGGAGAATAAAAGTTATTTTTGTAGCTTTTAGTACAAAATGAATGCTAATTTAAAGTTTACATGGAAATACAGAAGATTAAATAGAAACATTTTTGAGCTCTAAGTTGGGAGGTTATATTACCTTATTTTAAGACAAATAGGAGAGGAAAGTGTATAGAGTAAGGGAAAAGGGGGAGCTAAGATTATCAGAAAAACAAGCTCTACTTGTCTTAGAAAGTAATTATAGACATGTAACTAAGTCCCAGTCATGAAGTATCAACAACAGTAATATGTTCCATTCTGGGAAATGTCAAGAGGTAAACAGAGACACCTACTTTATTTTCTTTCTTTTTTAACCCTTCTTTTCTATGAGATGGGGTCTTGCTATGTAAGCACACCTGGCTTGGTACTTCTTGACTCCTGGGATTACAGCTGCCCCACCCAGCTTCCCACGCCCACGTCTATCAGCTACTTTACTATCATGGCCCAAACTTGAGGACAGAAGAATCCATCCCCACAGACACAAGGGTAACAAACCACCCTAAATTTGGCCTACTTCTATACTTCATTATGTAAAAAATAAAAAACTACCTTGTTTAACCCATGATGTTCCTTACAGATAATTAATCCTAACAGACTAGTTAGTTCTAAGATGTAAAAATGACTTCTTGTCTTTTCTAAGAAAAATACCATCAAAAGTGATTCTAGGGCCTAAGAGGTGGCTCAGTAAGGTTGCTCCTACAAGCCTGACAATGAGTCTGATCCCTGGAATTCATAAASAGAACAGATACCCCAAGGTGTCCTCTGACCTTTACATACAAGCTGTGACATGCATGTGCTCCCCCATCCCATACATTCTATAAGAGTATTCTAATAAGTTATTGTTTTATGACTCTAGGAGTTGAAAAGATGGCTCAGCAGTTAAGAGCACTTGCTGTTCTTGCAGACGACTTAGATTCAGTTCCCACCATCAATATAGTTACAACGATGTGTAACTCCAGGTCCAGAGACCCAGTGCCCTCATCCGGTCTCTATGGGCACTGTATGCACACAATATACATACATACACTTGCAGGCAAAAGACTCACACAAAATAAAACCTAAAAAACAACAACAACAACAACAACAACAAAAACCAAACAAACAAACAAACTAACTAACCAAACCAAACAAACAAAACTGATTCAACTGTTAAATGGCAATATTTTAAGTTTTTCCACTTTGAAATTCAATAGAAAATTTGAGTTTTTACCTTATCATTTTCTTCCTTAATGAATGGCTTTCAAGTCCCACTTSACACCAAGCAAAAACAGTATCTTAATACATACTAAGTCACAGACCACAAAGAAGCCACTCATAAAGCAAAGACTCTCAAGAGAAGTCAGTAAAAGAAGGAACTTACAACACATATGGTAGTAAGCTGGGATGGTAAGGCGGAGGGGGTATTGGCTGCTGGGATCGGTATCTACTACGTCCTGTGAGTCTCCGAGGCATAAATGGTGGATAAGGCTGTAGGAGGGAAAGGTTGAAAATGATCATTCTATGTTTATAATTAGTGTCAAATAATCTACTTTTTTAAAACTAAAAAAAAAAGAAAAAAAAATTATGTGTGCATGTCGGGTTTAGATAGGTGCACACGTTGCCGCAGTGATGTGGCGATCAGAGGACAAGTCTATGAGGTTGGTTCTCTCCTCCTAGCATCTTGTGAGGTCTGGGATGGAACTCAAGCTGCCAGGCTTACATGGCAAGCACCCTTACCTTGAGTCACCCTTGCTGGCCCCAACTTAGATTTTTGCTTTTGTTAGTCATGTTTTTTGTTATGTCTTTCTAAACAGTCCTAGCTGTAGACCAGGCTTATCTCCAACTCAGAGCTCCACCAGCCTCTGCTTCTGCCTCCAAGTGCTAGAATAAAATCCAGCTTGCTCTTTTCCCCCTTTTAAAGATTTATTTACACATATAAGTATACATATTTACGTATTTTACATATATACATACATATACTGTGTTTATAATTAGTGTCAAATAATCTACTTTTTTAAAACTAAAAAAATATGTATATGTATGTATATGTACACACCAGATATATATCTTCAGACACACCAGAAGAGGGCATCAGATCCCATTACAGATGGTTGTGAGTCACCATGTGGTTGCTGGGAATTGAACTCAAGACCTCTGGAAGAGCAGTCAGTGCTCTTAACTCTTGAGTCATCTCTCCAGCCCAGCCAACTTGCTTTCTTTTTAAGACAAGGTCTTGCGATCTAGCCCAGACCAGCTAGGACCTTGCTTTTTAGACCAACCTGGCCTTTATAACTTACAGCAATCAATCCTCTGTACTTTTCTACCTTCTCGGTGCTGGCATTACAGGCCTATGGTGTTCAGCTGACACCTAGTTTTTAAAAAACTTACTGTTCAAGTGGCATTAACTAGTTYTTTAATGTTGATACAACAACCAGGATTAAACACACATGCAAGTCATTTTAAGAATACACGAATTCTGAACGTTTCCAGAGTTATACTGAAAACTCAAAATAAAAGTTGTCAAACAATTAAATGAGTATTAACAATGAATGAAGACTTACTACTCCAAAGGACACCTCCTGATGCAAAGGGTCATGTGTCAGGAACTGCAAAGGAGCTGACGGAGGTAATGTTGGGGGATGGGCCGAAGGGGGATAAGTAAAACTGCCTACTTGAAGATGTTCTCCTAAAAGCTCCACTTCATTTTCTATCCTCTGCAGAGGCTGTGGAGGGAAAAAAGAAACCAGCATACTCCTAATGCTTTAAATAATTGTTTTTCTTAAAACAATATTTTTCAAGGCCATTGTTGATACATCAAACTAAAAAGAATTTTGAGTGGACCCAGGATTTCCTGCCTTTAATTTTATTTTGTCTATTTACACATTAAGCATTTGCATCCTCTAGGAGAGTATACATGCCCTTTAATACTCAAACTCTCAAAATGGGAGAGGAAAATTCACAGCAAGCCAATTATATGGAAAAAAAAGTTTGAGTTGTCATAATACCCTGATCAACAGATAATTTCAGACACTGAGCCTCCCTGAAGAACTAGCATATGGTATGTGTATAAGTCAGAGATAGAACAATGGGGCACAGTACAATACAAGTTTTACTCTAGTACAAAAATCATAGGCTGTGGTGTCAGTCAGTATGTGACTTTTAGACAAATTCTCAGTATTCTTACTTACAAAATTGACATATTTTTAGCTTAATTCAAAAGTGTACTATGGCTGGGCATGCTAACACATACAATATACTTATAATTAACACTTGGGGTGAAGGCAGGACGACTGTTTGAGGACAGCCTGAGACACACAGGGAGACTCCAACCTAATGCACCGTGAGCACCCAGTAAGCAATGATTATAAAGCACACTGTACTTCATAGCATGTAGGATGTTTTCTTAAAATAAATGGTATAATAGGTGGACTCATTATGAGCTTCTTTTGTATAATAATGCCTCATGAACCTGGGTTAAAGGAGAGTTTCAAAAAATTTTACTAACCAATAAAAGGAGGAAGAGGAGAAAAAGAAATGAGAAAAGGAGGGAGGAATAACAGGAAGAGGAAGAGGAGGAAGAAGAAGGCTAGGTGCAGAGATAACAAAGAGATTGCTACTCTGCCAGGCAGAATTCAGCTCCCAGCACCCGTATAGGGTGGGTCCCAGCACCCGTATAGGGTGGCTCACACAGACAGACTCCAGCTGACTCCCTCTGCTCATCTCCATAGACACCTGCACATATGGTAACACGTGGTGTGTACATTCACTCTCTCCCCCCATCCCCATCTTTAAAAGATTAAGTACTGACAATTAAGAGGTTTTCAACTTTTCAATTTAGAAATGCATGAATGAGGCATTGAAATGGCTCAGCTGGTGCCTGCTGAGTGATCCTGGCAACTGAGTTCCAGTTCTTGAATGCACATAGAAGGTGGAAGAAAACCAACTCCACGAAATTGTGCTCTGACTTCCATATGCCATGCACCCCTCCTCCTCCCCTCCCAACTATGGAATGCACACAAGTATAGACTTAAAAAACCTTAAGAATACATAAAATAGGGAAAAAAATCCTAGTACCAATTAGGGAAAAAGTTTCCTTTGCTTCTAACTGCCTGAAAGACTGCAGATAGGACATAATAAAAATTCACTTAAGGTAAGTAATTCTAAAACAACAAGGAAAAATGTAAAATAAGTTAACTCTAAATTATGTTTAAACTAACTTATCTATCTTTAAATTCCTTTAATTCTTTCCAGGGYTAAGAATRCCAATGTTATATGCTTAGATGAAAATTATTTAGATTTACTAAACTAATTGGCCTAATCTAAGCATTCTGGAAAAACTAGAAACATGAAGAGCAATACCTACCGATCGTGACTGCTGTGTCTGGAAAGGAACAAACTGGCCTGGTGGTGGCAAGTGAGGAGGATGATGGGGAGGAAGATGAGGAGGATGCAGAAGAAACGGATCACTGGAAAGGAGGGGTGGGAATGCAGCATATGGTACTGGTAAGTGCTGAACTGAACATGCCTGAAGCATCTGTTAAGAAAAAATTCATTACTTTTAGGTTAAAAATGCCAGAATATACAATTTTTTTGAAAAAGTTATGAATCAAATTGCCACACCTAACCCGATTCATACAAAATATCTAACTTATATTAAGTACTAKAATACTTTTGTATCTATGGGAAGAATGTCCAGCTTAGTCCGTATGTAAGGAGAGGAGCTTAGTGCAGAGGCAACTCTCCCTTCCTGTGCTCTCACTGGGTCAGCGGGTAAATACCACACAAGCTTCACTCTGCTCCTGAGAGGCCTGCTTGGGTCATTTAATTATTACATTGATACATATATGTTTATTTTAGCCTCACAGGTAGACCAGGGGGTTAAACTTATACTTAGATTTTTCCCAAGTGCTTTCCTCTGAAGGTAAGTTACTGAGACCCTCTGGATCTCAACCACTTCATAGTTGAGTAAGAAAGACTATGGTTCAGAAYAGTACAAGCTAAAACATAAGCTCTAGAGGGAAAAATATGTAGTATGAATCTCAATGTCTCTATAGCATTAAGCAAGCAATTTTACCTTCCAGATCAAGTTTATAGACTGTCACTCGAGAGACCCTCCRTGAGGGCTAAGATGGCTATCTGCTGCTGAATGCTACATTACTAAGTCTGAGGCAAACCTTTATTAAAAGTTTTATTACAAACTGCTTTGATAGGAAGAAATATGATTTAAGACACTTATCTATGTATTTTAATCACTCTAGATAAAATGTGTTATACTTTAAAGCTAACTTTACCTAGTGGTCACTATACTTATACTGAGATTTTTATTATAATAAAATTAATCTTTTAGTTGGAAGTGAAGCTACAAAGGCAGTTCTTAAACTTTGTTAGCTATCATAAGTGAGGACTGAAGAGCMTTAAGTCATAAACAAAATCAGGATGACATAGTATTTCAAATAGTTAAAATCCAATGAGAAAAAAGACACAGACTTACTGGAGGAGGCACACTACAGACAGGGAGGTGCTGTCCACTGAAAACAACAGAGCATCCTGGGACCTGTTGTGTACTGCAAGCAGGGATGTGCTGGCCTGTGCAGAGTGGAATCCCATGGGGTGCCACTGTGGTTAC
>BDUI01003591.1:48340-59599 GCA_002335545.1 Apodemus speciosus
CTACTGGGATCATCAGGGTCCTTCCTTCTGAACTGTGGCCTAACTGTGAGGTTTTCCTGCCTCTATGTGACTTCATGCTTTTTTGCTTGTTTGTTTTTTGTTTGTTTGTTTTGTTTTGTTTTGTTTTGTTTTGTTTTTGAAGTGGGAGAACTTGCTGTTACACCTCAAGACTCAGGTCAGCTTATATTATGCCACCGATTAGTTGTCCTGTAATCATTTGTTTATGTGCATCTCTAGCACTAAACTATAAGCTATTTGAAGTCAGGAATCATCATAGATATTTGATATACACCAGCTAATCAGTAAGATTTTATTAAATTGATTAACTGCTTAATAATTTTTTCACCTTTAAAACATTACTCTTACTACTATTTTACATGTATTTATTTTTAATTTTCTTATTSTACCRTTAAGTCAAATGCTACTTAGAGGCAAGAATTACATTTCACTCATCTTTCTGACTTACAGATACTCTCAAGCCAAACTTATATTGAACAGACTGAATTGCACGGCTAATACATTAGGCATATCTTAATCATCATGTTAATTGCTATTTCCCCTGTGAGATGGAGGAAGGTGCCAATGGGGGTTGAAATATAACTATCCAGTTCACTGAAGTAGGCTTTTCTTTTTAATCTGCAATTTAAGTCAAAAGGGAAAAAATATAATTCACTCAAAAAGGGAAGAGCAGATCACATATTCCCTGATTTAGAAGTGTCTGAAGGATGCAGAACAAGAATCTGTTTTCAAGAACTTTCTAGTCTCTCCCCTCTAGTAGACAATCTGACACAAGTGCAATTTAATAAGTTAATTGCAGCGTGTGATTGACAGAGGCAGGGGACAAATGTCTGATGTGAGGATTTCTCGATAAAAATTATGATAATAACTAAGGGTCCTATTATTTCATTAAGGGCTCCTTGGTTTGGCTGGTGCACAGCAAGACTTTCACAGAATCTACCTTAGACATGATTGATATCAAGCCCGTGTTCATCTCTTATGTCACCAAAGCAGGAGTAGGGAAATCGTCTATCGGGATCAGTTGGAAGCTTAACTCTTCTGAGCCTATAAAGGTCTGTGGTGGAGACAAGATCACCRGGGATCCGCTGGAAACTGTCACACACCCTGTCAGAGTTATTCAGGAGCTGAAATGTAAGAAGTTGGCAATTTTGATATGCTCCAGATTCTAAACAAACAAAATGAAAAGCCCAGAAGAATTTCCATTATAAAATAAAATAAAATGAATTGTATTTTATTAAAGAAAATTAACATTTAAAAAATGGTCGTAAGGAAATAAAAAGTTTGGTTTTTTAAGTATTTCTTTTCTGAAATAAAACTGAAAATAAAGCTATGCATTAAAGGTGCAGCTATATATTTCAAGCTACATGTTATCAAATATAGACAGTGTCTCAAACAATGCATTTGCACTTTTTCAAGTGTTAGATCACCATTTAAAATAGTGTAAGCATATAGTCAATGTATTTTTTAGTATTTGGAATTTCAGTTTCTTTAGTTAAGTACATAGTAATCTTAAAAGCAGTGAATCTAAAATGATTTTCCTGCATATTAATTTTCAATAAACTACTGGGAGATGAAACATCTTTTAGATTTAAACATTTATTGAAGAAAGTTACCAGTATTAGATGCAAAATTGATGAATTTAAAAAGATACTTTCAATACATTAAACTCTTTTTTTTTCCAAATAAACATGAGGAAAAGATCCTGTTGAGAATAAAAGTGACTAGTTGCACCAAAAAGTCCCCCCTCGAAGTGGAAATAACTCATGCTCCATTATGCAGCAAAGATAGTCAGTCGCCTGTTCACCTAACCTAAACATTTACAGGAACTGATTTATTCACGGTTGAAAATCAAATCTATTGCAGTTCAGATAATTTCTCTGCATTAGGAGAAATGAATAAATTAAACGTGTGCTTCAGCAATTTAGTCCTTGTAAGCTGAGATTCTGCAAGCTCCGTAAAAGATGTCAGAACCTGCTGATAGCTAACAGAGCCGACTCTGAGTTTGTGTATCTCGGTCCACTCCACCTTTCCATCAGACAGTACATGTGCAAATAGAAAAGTAGCTCTCTAATTAATCAAAGTCAGATGTGCCTGAACGCCCGGAGTTGCTGCTGATCCTTGTCCCAGCTTCTCCCGTGTTCTCACTCTATGTTTTTACCTTGAAAACTTCTGCTCTGAGCCAGGAGCGCCTGAAGGGCTTGCACGGTGAGTCAATGTGAAATTATCTCAGCGGGAAGAAGTTGCTTTTCAGCTTAAATGATTTAAGGCAGCAATTTTTCACACTCTCAAACTCTGACAAACGCCCAGATTGCCTCTCATGTCTGACTTCAAAATATTCAAAGAAAAGCTATTTTTATTAAAAACACTCTAGAGAAAATTGTATGTCACTTGTTCTCTGATATAACTTCATTTCTCCTGACAGTGACAATTTTCACCTCAGTACAATTTCTTTATTTTTTCCAAAGCTAATTCTGCTTAATATTAGTATTTATACAAACTCATATCAACTTGTCTCTGTGAAATATTCAAGGGTGTCAGGTAAATGTTGCTGACTGTCATTCATCTTCTTTGGGTGTTCAAAATGATCAATCGATTAAAAAAAACTACACTTACTTTAGCCATTATTGTTTTATTTGTAAGGCAGAGCTTAACAACTTCTAAAACCCTTTATTTGACAAGSCCGTGTCTGCAAACCGCATGGAATTCTGAACTCGAATATGGCACATGTCTTTTGCCAAAGGTTGTAAAAGTTTACATCAATAAATCTATTTGTTCTGTGCCTTTAAGTCACACAGGTACTACCACGAGTGTTTTGTCTTATGCTGCTTACATGCTAATAAGATCATGGTGGGTGTCGTACTCAGAGAGATGTCGCATTTGCTTTATTATGAATGCCGGCAGTGCAGAAACGTCACATTATAATCACTTCAAAAGGAAAATAGATTCTGCATATTTTCATATGTGTTTATAATTCCACTAAACCTCGGTAGAATCAAAGTCAGTAGAGACAAGCATGACAGAAGGTTTCCCGTTCCGGAGAATGCTGGAAGTGTGGCGCGTTGATATGGGGCAGAATGGTTAATATGTATAAGGTTACTTGTGGCCTGTGACCTCAAAGCGTATCTTCTGGCCTTATCGAAATTCCATGAGAAAAAGTAACCCACTAGGATGTGAATTTCTAACAAGTCATCTGCCGCATTTTTTAACAGGTTAATTCTATTTTTATTTGTAAAGGTCCCAAGTAAAGTATTTATAAACATAATACGAGCAATAGCCACATGTATCGCGTAGGCTCTACAAGGCTGGGTCAAACTTCTTTTTATGCATGCGCACCAGTTTCACACAAGTATGCTTTCTACACACCAATGAGGGTTCATTTCTAAACAAAACCGAATCGTTTCTATTTCATTTATATTCCTTACAGGAAAACCAGAGAAAGAATTACCTTGCAGCCTCTACACACACTAGTGGGGTCAGGTCAAGGAAGTACATCAAATCCAGCAGAGAAGGACATTCCATAAATTTCAATGGTGCCACAATGCCATGTGACACTCCTGTATTCAAGCCCCGCCTGAGAACCTGTCATCTTTGCATGTTTAAGTCAGGATCTCTTTTCTGTTTTAAAGTAACCACTACTTTTATTTCATCTAGTTCCTGTGTTTTGTTCATCATTAACTCAGGGACAGGAAGATTGATTCAAATTTTAAGTATATGTTTAAACCTGAGGAATCTCAACATTGAAGGACTTTATGGGAAATTYGTGGATATATATGAGACAAAAATCCATTATTACTTGATAGCTTAACTCAAACAATTATCGAAAAGGTAAAATTTGCTGAATTTGCTGGTAAAAGAATTTATGATACACACACACACACACACACACACACACACACACACACACACACACACACACACACCATTTACCATAAGAAAATGAGTAGCATATTATGGATTAAAATTTTCTATACATTAAAAAAATTAGAAGTTGTGAACAAAGATTCACATACTGAGTTTTTACTTTTGTNAGTCATTAAATTCTGGGAAAGGAATAACTCCAAAGCACATTTGAAATAACCCTTTGATTTAACTTTCTGATTCATTTTCAGTGTTAACTACTTTTGTGTATATCTCTATCTACATATAGAGATGCAGGTATATTAATACAAAAATATTCATATGTAGAGACAGATTTTAGAGACACCTTTAAATGGGATCTCTGCCAAAGAGTCTTGTAAAGTGATAAAAGCTGGAAGAGAGTATGCATTCGTACATGTTTATGTGGGCATTCTGTTTTATAAATTAAAACAAACACATATGTTGCTTATTGGTGAAAGGAAATAAGCTGTGCTGAAATTCTCTCAGGGAAACATAATTGTCAAAATGATATAAATCGTTACCACCTTTTCTAACATATTAAYCKGAAATGGAGGCAATGCCAAGGACCTGCAATGTRTCCTCATGTTTACGTTTCCTAATCACCATAACAACCTTTACAGAAACAGTTATTCTTAAGACAATCAGGACAATACATCCTCATAGAGAGAAAATCGATTTAACAACAAAACTAGATTTACCTCTATTGATCGAGAGATGTGGAGTGGAATTTTAGTGAATTATATCTGGTTCTCATTTCCCTGCAGAAATTTCCCAATGAAGCAGGAAAGACAGATTGCAGGCTGCTGCATAAGCTTTTACATGCTACTTACCTGTTATCATAATCACTGATTTTGAACACACACATATATACACTGATAGAGGAGAGAAGGAGGTTGGGGACACACACACACACACAGAGGGAGGGACAGATGGAGGGAAGGAGAGAGGGGAGGGAGGAGGTGAAAGAGAGACAGACATAAAAGGTAGACAGAAACAGACACAGAGTAAGGATATCTAAAGGAGACTGGATCAAATCCTTATTTTTCATTATTTAAAAGAGTTTCACTATTGTGCATGATTTTGTAACATAGTACTTAACTAGGACCCCATAGTATGTGCTTTTAAATCCTTAACAGAGAAATCAGTTCTTTATAGAAGAATTCAGGGTTAAATAAAAATAAAAACCCAAGCTCATCATCTAAGAATGGAATTAGAAACACTAAAAACAAGCTAATATAGATTCTTAGAACTTTTTCAAAGACTGATAACACTTTCGCAGTTGAAATTCCCTCTTTAATTCCCTCCTTAGGCAGGACACAAAGATTTGGAATCATTAGAAGACAACTTGCAATCCCATTGTATGCAAAGGAGGCGCCTTTGGAAATCCATTTAGAAAGGTCCAAAAATACCTGAAGTGATACCTTTAGCCCATGGCAAGGTGAGTCACGCTGACTTTTGTTTCTTACAAAAGAAAAAAGTACCTACTGATTTTGTTGATGCATTCTCAAGCTATTTCTTGATTTGGGCTATTGCCCATTCCTGCCTTTCATTGCCAGGAACATAAAAATTGATGAATTAAGAAGNTTTTTTTTTTTCAAAAAAAACCCTGTAGAGATTGAAATTTTCATCTGCCAAAGACACATGGATTTGCCCAACCCATCTCGCCCTTGCCAGCTTAGAGGTTCCCAAGCTTGTAGAGATGGAAGCCACACAGGCTTCTCAGGAGGATCAAGAGGAGCACACAAGAGTCACTCACAGAGAGATTCTCTGTCCCTTGTCCTCAACACCACCCTTCCATGCTGTCCTGGCCATTCAACCAATCGACTCCCAGCCCTGTGCGGATGTCAGACAAGGGCAGGCCAGAGTGGGTAGGAGACCACAGACACGTCTCACTCTCCACCCTATTTCCATTCTTGTCCTCTATGTTAGTCTGGGAGAGCTGCAGGCATGATGTGTACACATTGGGGACTTTATTGGCAGACTGTTTTTTTCCGAGGTCTTAAGACTGGAGACCAGGGTGCCACCATGTGTGTCTCCTGAGGCCTCTCTRGAGCTGGTAGGTGCTACCTTCTTGCGATATCCTCATGTGATCTACCCCCTCTGCGCACCTACATCCTGGGTGCCTATCCTGTGGGCCAGTCCCTGGTGTGATAAGGACCCCAGCCACACTGGTGGCTGACCTCTTGAAGATGTCTCATTGATCTTGACCTCTCTGTTAAGCCCTTTCCAAACATGCTCACATACAGAGGGCCTGGGAACGGGACATAATTCGGCCCAAAACAATGTGGTTTTGAGAGTCTTTTTTTGTCAACAGCTTGTTCCAGAGTAGAACCAAAGGTGTCCACCTCCTTTTCCCAGCCTCCTTTGCAGTGAGGGCTGGCTCAGTGTTCTGCCAAATCTCAGGCTCTGGGCTTGGGATCTGGAGCTCAAGAGGCAGGTACAGGAGCTGGGGAGTTTGGTCTCTTCACTGTGGGTGTCAGCATGTCCGAAGCAAAGGGGGTGGGAGTGGGCAGCAGTGTCCGCGGCCTTGGGCAGAGCAACGGAACACACCGCAGCGCCATCCAGGGGTGGCCATGGAGGTTCCCACGGTGAGCTTTGGGGCCTAGCTCTTCTAAAGTCTGTCAGCTTCCTGTTAGGGACACAGAACTTCCTGGCAAGTTCCTTTCCCTCTCAGAGCAACAAGAGACCGTTCTTTTCCTCCTTTCATGGCTTYTTATTTCTCTCTTCCCTTCTTCCTTCCTTCTTGTCCTCCTTCCCCATTCCTTCCTCTCTCTTTTCTTCCTACACCATTGTTTGCGGCACTGGGTTTTGAACCCAGGGCCTCAAGCATGCTGGGGACGTGCTACCCCACTGAGCTACATCCCAATCCAGAGCCAGTTTCTGCTGCTTGAAGCAGAAGTATCCTGACCCACACAGGAGGAAAGCGGTTCACTCACCTCGAGATCTCCAATGGGCAACAAATGAGGCAGGAGAAAAGAAAGTCAACTCTTAGTGTCTTATTACACTGGGTGTGGTGATGAACACTTTTAATCCCATCATGCACGAGGCAGAAACAGGAGGACCGCTGTGAATTCAAGGCTAGCCTGGTCTACATCGTAAGTTTCAGAACAGTCAAAGCGTCATAGCAAGTTCCTTTGTAAAGAAAATTAGGGAAATTTTATGTTGTATGAGTTTATGTGTATCACATTATACAAGTGCTGAGGCCCAAAGAGGGCCAGTGAGGGCAATGTACAGGTGGTTTTGAGTTCCCGTATGGGTACTAAGAGCCAGGGTCTTCTGCAAGAGCAGTATACACTCTTTTTTTTTTTTTAAATTACTTATTATGTGTAAGCACACTGTAGCTGTCTTCAGACATACCAGAAGAGGGCATCAGATCTCATTACAGATGGTTGTGAGTCACCATGTGGTTGCTGGGATTTGAACTCAGGACCTTCGGAATAGTAGTCAGTGCTCTTAACTGCTGAGCCATCTCTCCAGCCCCGAGAGCAGTATANCTGACTTTTGTTTCTTACAAAAGAAAAAAGTACCTACTGATTTTGTTGATGCATTCTCAAGCTATTTCTTGATTTGGGCTATTGCCCATTCCTGCCTTTCATTGCCAGGAACATAAAAATTGATGAATTAAGAAGYCTGCTGTGGAGCCATTCTCCAGAATACTACCAGAGTTTATATAACTATTAACTGTTTACTGTTTCTTACACTTGGGATTACAAAAWAATAACATAAATGTATTATTCACTATTAGCTAAAAATTTTCTTTCTTAAATCATGATTTTGTTTTGTTCTGTTGGCTGAGTAAAATAATTATCAATCACTTGGTTTGCTCTATTCAAAGTTTAGAATCCTAATTTCAAGTCAATTAAATTATTGCTGTTATGTGTTATCAACAGCATTCACATTAAAATTGTAAACTGTATATCTTTTCGAAATTAATAGTGTATTCTAAGAGAAGTAAGGATGTAAGCARTATTTGTAGAACAGCGAAAATATGTTCAATTATTAATACCATTTTAAAGCTTTAGTTATATGAATAATATTCTAATACTGAAATCCTTGTGACATAAGAAAAATCTTGATTCAGAACATTCAAGTAGAATTCAAATTTAGTACACAAAAATCACTTTTAAAAACATCAATCAAGCCATTCATYCAGGCAAAATAAACAGAATTAAATTTGACTTCAGACTCCTGAAGGTGACACASGAMATGTCTATTGAAAATGTTTATCTAAAARCCATGTACATAAGACTACTACTTCGACATTGACCCTATAAATCCAAGTAGTCTGTAGCCATATTTATGACTTCTAAAAATGTGCTTCCATTCTGTTAACAGTAACACACATGTATACAACTTGCTATTATTAAATATTGAATTATAACTGTCAAATCAGGTAAGTACACTTTAGTGATACTTTTATGGAAATGTGAAAAGACAATTTTAGATATTATATGAGATCTACTCCCTTTTTTGTGTATACTCTTATAGTAAGAGGAACATCATTAAACAGAAGAGAACTGGACTACTTATATACTTCTAAAAAAATAATTGAAAATACCTAGAGCTTTTGTAAAAGAGGTAGTTCTTAAACTGAATTTTAATAAACCAATAAAGTAATGTTATTGTTCAATAGGTAATAATTGCCTTTATATAAACTCAAAAATATTGTTTAGAGTGATTAATATACAATGCACCATTATGCATCTGAGAGTGTTGATGCATAATTTTTAGTTCTAATGTTATTATGTAATTGAGAGAACATGTTCATTTGCTCTAATAACTACTAAGATGCACTTAATAAAATGAAATGTAATAATACTTGTAATTTAATCTATTCATGGAAGTAATTTTAAAAGTCTACCACTCTCCTTAATGTGGATGACATTCATAATTTATAAAGTGTTGTGATGCAGAGTTGACAACGCCATTGTTTTTTACACTCTGAGATGATTCTGCAGCCTTCATGTCATCTGCATACCAACCTCAGGATTATCAAGGGCAAACAAAAGATAATTAACACCAGAAACAGGCAAATGCAGGAGCTACCGGCTGAGAGTTCTCATTTAATGCAAGAATTCTGAAAAGCAGAAAATGGAATAACTATAGAAAAGCTTGTCTTATAAAAAAATTCAATATCCCGTTCTTTATATGCTTTTTTACCTGGATTGTAAAGGTAACTTGTCTGGCAACACAGGCTCAAAGTCATCATTAACAGAGTTAGTGCAAGTGGTTTTTAATGAGTTAATTTCTAATGATGTGTTTTAAAAATATAATATATAATTGCTCATATAATCATGCACTTATTTATAATGTATGTATGTATGTATGTATGTATGTATGTATGTATGTATGTATGTATGTATGAAAAACAGAAAATGATCCATAAGTTGCAATATCTTTTTTAGGCCTTCAGATTTATGAAGTAATGCAGATGAATGACTAAATGGTTTAAAAACTCGAAAGAGTCTAAAAAAAATTTTGTCCATAAAATGTCCACCGGTACAATGGCTAAAAGCAAAATTATAGCTTTGGAGTATAATTGTTTACTGTTTTCTATTACTGATTCTTTCCAATTTTCAACAGCAGCCTAGAGATATTGAATATTATATTTCAAATTCAAGTCTAATCATCAACTGTCTTATGTGCTAACTGACTGCATTTTCGATATTTAATCATTTCCTGTCAAATAAATAAATGAAAACGAAAGAAATTCTCAGGCAACATGATTATTGAAAGTCACTGTGAACTGAACTTCCATGTCTTTTTGCATTCTTTCTATTTTCAATGTCAAAAATTCCAAATTTATTTTAACAGTATATTTTCTTTTCTGTAAAGGGTCTTATAGTCAACATTCAGGTTTGACATCTTTATAGTTTCCTTCCAAATTAGAAACACTTGCAGTGAAAAAGCAGAGGCAGAGGCCATGTACCTATGTGTGCAACTATGTTCCAATAAAACTTTATTAACCAAGCAGATAGCATGTGGCACAGGCTGGACAATTACATTCTAATATTTCAAATTGCCTAGAGTTATGTAGCAGTTACAGAGCTACATTTTCAAATTGTAAAAAGATGCCATTATTAGCTTTATTTATCTTTTTCTTCAACTGAAGAAAAATGAGAATGGCTTTACTACTGTCGCCTTAATAATCCTTATCCTATTATTCCCACTTTGTATTCCTGCCTCCCAGGCCACATCTCAGTGCTTAGTGTCTATTAGCATCCATTTGTAGTTGCCCACTCACTAGCTCTCTGCCTTGTGGTTTTGCATAAGCTCTGTTCACTAAATGGGAAGAAATGTCCTTTGTCCTTTTGCTATTGCTTCTCAACTAACAAAGAAGTGGACTATGTTGTATTCATCTTCTGATTGTCACTGGTTCAATGACTGCAAATAGTTTGTTGAATTACTGACTCATTGAATGAACACAGACACATAATTTTATTAAGCACTTGCAATTTCAAGAGAGTTTCTTTTTCTTTAGCTACTCAAATTAATGAATGTCCCTGCAAATATACATTCAAGGACACAGTTCACATGTTATGTCTGGACTTTACTTACTCCACTATGTTTCATGTTTTTCTTGCTAATATAGAAATTGTTACCCTTGATGTTAATAGTTATTGTTATACTAGTTTAACAATAAACATAAAAATAAAATATAAAGAGCCATTTTATATGACATCAAACTATGAATTTTAATGTCATTTCCTACCATCCCAATGTCTACCTTCTGCATAAATATATATATGTTATGAATGTTCCAAAATTTTAAAAATGCAAACTTAATATTAATATAGTATTTAACTGCCATTCCTATAAGACAGACATACTATTTCTCTATATTTAGCATCTTGGGTATTTCAGTAAAAATCATATAAAACCATACCAGATAATATAGACTTCAATCAAAGAAGGACTCAATAGCTGAAAGTTGACTCTCTTGAGTCTATTACAAAAATTGCAACYCCATTGTTAATAGAATTTGTTCTAAACCTTCCTTAGTTTAAACAACAAGAAAAACAAGCATTCARCTTTTCTTTACAATTTATATAATACTGGTTTAAAATTTTAATGATGATTAATATTTATAATATGAACTCTTCATTAAAGAACATATACCAACTTATCAGAAAAAAACTCCTTCATAGTTAAGCAAAATTGCTTATTGGCACACTATAAGTGATATCCCACTTCAAATAGCTTAGTTACTTCCTAAGTAGCAATGCATATTTATTTCCTGAAATATATACAATTCTATTAATAATATAAATAGTATGAAATTATTTAAATGACATAGATTGGTTGTTGATTCTTCTTCAGGACTTGGAACATTTTAAGATAAACATTACTCATTATACTGTT
>BDUI01003591.1:59831-74831 GCA_002335545.1 Apodemus speciosus
TAAATTTTCTATCAAAATTGTATCAATCTCCACACACAATTGTATAATAGACACTAAAGCTAATTGGTGTTTAATTGTCCTTAAAAATAAAGGAGTTTAGAGGTCAGGTGGGGTGAGGGGTGGGGACATCCATGTGGAGACAGGGCGTGGGGAGGAGGTAAAGCATGTGGAATAGTCGGAAGGTGGACAAGGGTGGGGAGAATAAAATATGGAGCGTAGAATTAATTAATTAATTTAAAAAGGAGAAAAAAAGAACACTGAATGCACCCTGAGAAAAGAACCCCCACTAAATAAAATATATGCATAAAAAATAAAAATAATGTACTGTGTGGACTGCAAGATAGATACAAGGGTAAAGGACTTGCTGCCAAGTTTGGTGGCCTGAGTTCATTTCCTTTTGGACATATATGGAAGAAGGATAGAGCAGACTCTGCTCTATACATAAACCATGCAAGAGTATATACGCACACGGAAATATGTGCAACCAGGCTATCACACATACACACAAGCGAAATTAAATAAATAAAATGGAATATTGAAAACTTTTTAAGATTTAAGCCTAGTTCATGAATCTATTTGGGGTCTCAAGTGCATAATAACCTTTACCAGACTAGCACACAGTGACTGCAGGTGATGCCAATAAGTATAATTGCTCAGATGAGACACAAAATTTGTGATAACACAATTATGAAATATGATAAAAAGGAATATTTAAAATACTTTATTTTGTTTTTATTCATTTTGTGTGTGTTTGTGTGTGTGTGTGTGTGTGTGTGTGTGTGTGTCTGTGTTGGTGTGTGTGAACATTGAATCCCCTGGAGATAGATTTCTATAGGGAATTATGAAGCAATCACTATGGGTGTTGGGAATCAAACTCCCTTTCCTTCCAAAGGAACCTCATGCTMTTAACTGCAGAGATATCCTTACAGCCTCAAGAGTGTGTTAGACCAATAAATTATTTTGTAAAGGTATAATAAAACAGCAACTCTATCACAGTAAATACTCAAATCATGAATAAAAATATATATTACTGAAATTACAGAATACAATATTATGAAATTACTTCTTTCATGCAATTCCTCTGATGAGTGAATTCATTTTATCCAAAACAATTCATTTTATCCTTACTTCTCTACTATGAAGATCAAAGGATCTAAAGAAGTAAGCAATTTGTTTGATGGTTTTCCTACAAAATTAGGGTGTTTAACAACACTTATTTTGTTTATTTTACTCATTTAGAGCTTTGAATTTTTAAGCATGTTGCTGTATATCATCCTTCTTTTTCTCATTCATTCATCCCCCAAGATAGGCAAGACTAGTGTCATTATCCTTACTATGTGCATGGGACTTACAGTGTGTATGATTTGATTCTGGCTGACCAGCAAGGGTAGCCAGTATTAGAACGCAGACTTTCAGAATCTACATTCAATTCTCTTTTATTCTTATTTGCTTTTTATCTTCAGTAAGACAGGCTATGCATGAAACTTCTATCCAACGTCTTGTATAATATTTGATATATATGTCAGGARACACACCAAAGGGTTCTCTCAATGAATTAACTCCACATTCTCTCTAGTAGTGTTAATAATTCTCCAGTCAGGCAGAGAAGATGAGTTTCATGTTATTTTCACATTGGCGTATTATATAAGAATATTATGGGACCACTTGGCAGAAGTTTTGAAGTAGTGACCTCCATATGTATAAACAAGAAATTGCAGGATTCTAGAAGTGAGATTCGCCCCACCACACATCTTCAAATACCAGTTTTCCTTCCTCTTCTATATTTATAAGCATAAAAAAAAATCACTAGGCATATGAATTAGTCAACTACTGAAACAACTTGCTTCAGTGTCATAGACCTAAACTATAAATTCATATTATAGCCCAATTTTCTTCTTGGGTTCTTTTCATTTCCTCCTTTAAAATTCTTCTTAATATCCCTAATTATTCCCACTGTACCAATATTTTTAGAAAATCATCATCTTTCTCATTGTTCATAGCCTTTAAATATCAGTAAATTATCATCTGTACCTCTAAGCACTGCTTCATGTTCTATCAAGTGAGATCCTGCAAGCTTTCTTCATTAATTACTGTCACCTTTTCCCTTAATTATTTTGAATTTGTGAAACTTTCCTTAATTTGCCTTTTTAAATTGAGTTGCCTAAAATTAAACATGCTATTCAGAGACAAGGTTTGTTTTAGCCTCTGTCATCTCCCCACAATATTAATCACCAGATTATTTACCACTTTTAAAGTTTTCCTTTCCAATCACATTCTTGTTAAGATGCATTCAGGATAGTTTAAACAGCATTGCAGAAGTATAAGTCTATAATTCCATATTAACTCTCTGAATGCCAATTTTGATATATAATAGTGTGCTAAGATAGCACAGTAAATATTTGTATCATAATAACTGATAAAGATTTCTTAGAAAACTGAAAATCCCCTCACTTGACATTTTTTAACATAGAAGAAATGATATTTGAAGTGCTGGACAAAGGAATTCATCTCAGAATATTGGGTTGTTTCCATTGTAAACAAGTTTTTATGAATATTTCCAGAAAAAAAAATGCTTATCTTAAATTGGCTACTTTTATACATAAACACCGTTTTCTTAAGTTACATTTATCTGGTTGTGTGTGCATGCACACATACCATCATACAAATGTGGATGCTGGAGGATGACTTGGGGAACTCAGTTTTTCAGGTGGCCACTGACAACTCCTGCTGAGCCATCTTACCAGCCCTATGCAGGTTTTTAATAGCTTCCAGCTGGGTCTACTCTTTGTAAATGAACACAATTGTGCTTTATTTAATCTTCATCTGTTCAATATAGTGCATAACAAAACAGTCCCTCCTGACTCTGAATGATATTACAAATAGGCACAAAGATAGATGTAATTCTCTCAATATTAATGGTAGTGTAAACCTTTCTAATTACATTTTAAGAAGTCTTTATCTATGAATGCTGCCATGTTGGTGATATAAGACCATTTCTTTAAGAATATTGATTAAGATGCTGTGAAATAATACAAAGACATTGAAAAGTTAGCCTAAGAACAAAAGGAGAACAGACTATTTTATTTTTTAGAAAGTAGCATTTCATCACTGCTTGCCCATTTCCAAAGTTTTGTAGCACTAAAAGTTGCTTGTTTGTTTGTTTTCCTTTTTTTGTTTTTAATGCTGGTCCTCGTGACAAAAGCTTCTTTAAGTTCCCACCTAGAAAACCAAGGCAAGAACATTCATCACAAGACCAAATCTAGCCTGGGCTACATAAAAGACCCTATCATGAAACAATTTTGAAGATAATATTTTTTAAGGTTTGGGGAATGCTTTTCACTTTTAAATGGAATCTTTTAATAAGTAATCATTAATTTAAGACAAAATTGCTAAAGAAAAGAGAAAGAAATTAGAAAAATATAAGGATGTATTACAAAATCTGAAGTAGCTTCATTAGACATAAGCCAACTAATTAAAGAAGATAAGAATCTGCCTTTGGTTGACTTAACAAATCTTATATGATTGAGTATCAATCACTCCCTCTGGTTATGAGGAATTAAAATGGTCTTCAGTGAATTAGGAATCCAAGTGTATTGTTCTATTAAACTATCATCTGCAATTGTATTGAGCAGCATGAAAATATATAATGGAAGTCTATAGTTTCAAGGGTAGAGCAATTGCSTAGCACCCAAGAGGCTGAGGGTTCAGTCCCCAGAAATAAAAAAGAAAGGAAAGGAAAGAAAGACAACCAGGAAAGAGTTTGGGTGTGAAATCTAAAGCATCAAGAAATCTGAAGAGCATCCCATGGAGAATGTATTTCATGAGAATAGTGATTCTGCAAGACTAAGAGCTACTACTTATTGTCATTAACTGATTAAGCACTGTGATAAGTACTTTCTGTGTATTACCTCATTTACTCATTCTAACAGCCCTAGTTATTATCATTCTCATTTTATACACGAAGCAGTAGAGACAGAGAGGTTAAGAAATGTTCTGCTGTCTCATAATGGGTAACACTGATAATTGAGCCCAGGCAGTCTGGCGGGATGGTCTAATTACTCCTGGTGTCCTCAAACTTAAGAGTTATGGCATAATCATTTTGAGGGTTTACTAGAATAAGTATTTTTACATCCCTATCCCCAAAGTTTCCAATACAAAATGTCTAGGGAGGGAATTTAAGTTTTCCTGAGAAACACAATTCTCATGTTGATCATGTATTCCATGGAACTACTGTTTTATGCAATACTGGCTCCTAGGAATTATTCTTGGAAACCTGAGAGCACATAATTTTGGATTCTATGAAATTTTACTTTATGTGAGTTAAAAGTTTATTTTAACCAAAAGAAATAATGGATGAACTGGCAATAATTGTATAATTAATCTGACTTATAGGAAAGGAATTCAGGTACAAACTCAATGATCGTTTATCTGACTTTCAACATAGGCTTGGGGGTATTATTCATCGAACTTGTTCCCAAGAACTTCATCCTAAGAAGATGTATAAACCCATAATTCAAATATATTGTGGTGAGTCCGATGTGGTTGGATGAAAGAAGCAGGGACTGAATCAGAAAAAGTTTCACAGAAAACAGTTAACACACACACACACACACACACACACACACACACACACACACACACACCGACATACTCAGACTTACTCAGCAACAGGGTGCAAGCTAACTTACAGAGAGATGAGACAATGCATACTCAGAGCTATATAGTCTAAAAAAATATGACTGTGTAGAAAGTCATACAGTCAAGGTGCCATCCTGTAGTATGCATGAAAGGTCGGAGGGAAAATGTTTTGGTAAGAAATATCAGAGACAAGCTTCTGATTCGGCATCTAAACAAATGATGTGTCAATAGTGCTGACCTATTAGTAACTGGTTAATTTAGAACAATGGACCTTGGAGGCAAGGAGAGTTAGTTGACCAAGCGAGAAATGAAGTAAAAGTCAACTAGCACAGTGGCTATGGAGGTAAAGAAGAGTGAACTTTAGGAGTAAATAAATTATTCTTGGATAGCTCTGTTTTAAGTAATATATTAACTATAACTCATATAACTTTTCAGATGGTTGCTATGCTTTTNAGAAGAGAAGGATGAAGGAAGGCAGGAGGAGAAAGGCAGGTCTGTGCCTTTCTAGAACCCGTAAGGCCTGACCTGCTGCTGTGCCGCCGTGCAAGCCCAGCCATTGATCAAAGTTCACAGAAATGAGTAGGAGACACCTTACCTCCACTGGTCCTCCTCTGAAAGGTGGCGCTGACTCTTGTATGACCGTCATCTATAAGGCCCAACATAGTGAATGAGCGTACCCGTTCACTGACATAGTAAARGCCAGGAAGTTCTTCAGACAGTCTGGAACAGATGTGAAACCCATACGTTCGGGGCAGCCCCTGCCTGGACTTGGGACTTGGCTTGCCCAGTCTGGCCTGCTCCGTGAGGGTGGGTCTCTGTTTCTTTGTTGTTGTTGTTGTTGTTGTTATGAATTTATTTATTTTATCATGCATGTGCGTGCACCAGCACAGCCACACCCCAGCAAGTATGCAGAAGCAGAAGACAGCTCTCTTGCTACGGTGTGAGACTCAGGGGTGGGTCTCCGTCTGGTCTTCAGTCAGCACGTAGGTGTCTGTGTTCAGTGGCCACCTCAACACACATTTTTCAGTGTTTCCTAGTGTCCGAGGATGACATGATGATAAAAGGAGGGGCCCGGCTCTGTGAGGCCTGCAGACAAGAGAACTCTAGGCAGTTTGTAATAGTCCTGTAACTCAGTTTCTCAACCTGTGGGTCTCGACCTCCTGGAAGAACCGAATCCCAGKGGTCACCTCAGACCAGRACAACACAGATGCTTCTTACATTATGATTCATAACAGCAGCAAAATTACARTTATAAAGTAGCAACAAAATAATTTTATGTGGGGTCACCACAACATTAAAGGATTGCCACAGCATTAGGAAGGTTGAGAACYGCTGCTCTGTGCCTAAAATTAATRCTAAGTTTACTCAAAAGGTATTAGCGGGAAGGCGAATCCAGTGCCCTTGCTATGGGCTTGACACCATTCAATCCTGTGCCTGGCTGGAGCTGCAGCTGGGTAGGGATGGACGGGGAGGTGCTGGGGGCACCAGAGGCTCAGACACAGACTGGGGAACACATCAGAGACCCAGAAGACCACCGGCAGCTGGACTGCCTCTGCTCTTATCCTAAGACACACCCATCTCACCCCACTGGTGTGGCAGGAATCCTTGCCAGTGGTTCAAAACCCGCTTCCCTGGGTGTGTGACGTCATTAGTGAGCTGACACATCTTTTAGGGACACCRTTCTGTTATATCGGTGCAGGGACACATATGTTTTCACCACCTGCTTTAAAGAGAGAGCACTTGCTCTGGGGTAGCTGAGAGAAGGCAATGATCCTCTTAGCAACTGAAGGATCTAGGTGGGGAGTCAATAGGCCTTGTGTTAATTTGCCTCCAGGATAGTTATTGGCACGCATACAGAACACACTCATTGCCAGACTGGGGATCATTTGCCTGGACTGGGGCGCCATCTAGTGGATATTCCCATATCTCCCGGTGCTAAGACTGTAGAGCGCTACCTGACCGCAAGATGGCCTGATCCAAGTTTCTCAGGCAGATGTCCACAGGCAACGTTATTTGCCTAGAGCAGGAGTGCCTAGTCTGTTTCTTTTCATAATTTTGACACTACAGGCACAAAGTGCAGATTTTAGGATTTTTTCTCTCTTTAAAATTTTAAGTTATAAGCTCCGAGTCAAATTTTGGTTGTGCTCTTTTTTTTTTTTCTTTTTTCTTTTTTTTGGTGAGAAGCACCCACCGGTCTTTAGAGCAGCTGCTGTGTATTAGTATGGTTGCGTGTATGGTTCTGTGTTTGTATGTGTCTATTTGTATGTCTCCTTGTGTATGTGCATGTGTGCGTGTATCAGTGTGTGTTCATGTGTGTCTATGTGTACGTCTTCTTGTCTGTGTGCATGTGTGTGTCCTTGTATATGTATGTATTCCTGTGTATGTGTATGTGTGTATGTATGTGTATCTGTGTGTGTGTACATATCTGTGTGTGTTATGTGACCRTGTACGTATGTGTGGATATCTGAGTGTCTATGTGTGCTCTTTGAGTGTATGTGACTGTGTATGTGTGTGTGCATGTCTCTCTGTGTGTTTGCGGATCTGTGTGTGCGTGTCTCTGTGTCTCTGAATATGTGTGTATGTTATGTAACTAYATATGTATGTGTGCATGTCTGAGTGTGTGTCTATGTGTGCTTTCTGTGTATATGTGACTGTGTGTGTGCATGTCTCTCTGTGTGTATGAGATTCTGCATGTGTGTCTGTGAGAGGGGGGGGGCTAGGAGAGGGACAGTGAGGCAGAGGGAGAGGGGCGGGGAGGGGAGGGGGAAGGGAAGGGGATTATAGTATGACCAGGATGGCTTTTCCATTCAAAGCATCTCACTGGGGTAGCGGCTATCACATCCTTATTAGTTACCTTCTACTGCTGTGATAAGACACCGTGACCAAGGCAACTTATAAAAGAAAGCGTTTAATTGGGCTTATAGTTCCAGATGATTAGACCGTGACGGTGGCGAGAAGGAATGCTGGCAGGGACCGCTAAGAGCTCCCACCTGAGCCAGAAGCAGGAGGTATAGAGAAACCTGAAACCTTTTAAAGCCCCTCCTCCGGTCACATGCGTCCTCCGACAGGGCCACACCCCAGCCCCTCCCAAATAGTTCCACCAACTGGAGACCAAATATTCAAGCCTCCGAGCCGCTGGGGGCCATCTTCATTGAGGCCTCCTTACCTGCCAACGGGCTGGGGTGTGGGACCTATCCTTTTCCTCGGTCTGGGGCTGACATGGACAAACCTGTCAAAATACTCTCTCCCAGAGTTCCTGTCCCCCAATACAGCAACTGGGCACTGTCAGGGACTGTTTCACCCCAGAGGGAGCTTCCACAGCTTCCTGCTAGGAGCAGACKGAACACTTSAAGACAGGTGATGCTTCCAGCTGTCAATCACRGTGGGAGGCTTCACTACAAGCTCCTCCATCCCAGCATGGGTTCCTTTGGTACCCATGACCCCTTGAGCTCTTGAGAAGAGAGACAACACCATCCTTTAGCTTCTGAAAAGAACAAATGGCRCCTCTCAATATAAAAGAATGGGTTCCCGTTTTTTTCTGATGTCCACAGCACAAGGAGTAGTTGAATAAAGGAATTTTTTTGTTTTGTGAATCAAGCATTTCTCACAGAAGTGTATCCGTTAACAAAGACAGGATTTTTCAGGGTGAGGGAGCTGGTTCTAGAGCCTTCCAAGAGTTTCATTTAAAAATCATGGCCCCTGAACTGTAGAGATGACTTCACAATTAAAAGTAGGTAATTGCCCTTGGAGAGGACTCAAGTCCTGTTCCCTGCGGCTCACAACCACCTTTGTAGAAAGTTCCCATTTCCAGGGGATCCCCTGCCTGCCCCCCACTCTGGCCTCCATGAGCATTGCACCCAGGTGCACACGGACTTACACATCTGCCTGAGCACACACTAAATATAATGACAATAAATCATTTTTTTTTAAAAAAGTAGTTATGGAACCTCTCTCTTGAAAAACGTGCTCAGATGTGTGCTTCAATTCTTAGCCTTCGTCCTAGAGGAATAATGAATGCACTTAGTTGCTAAGGAAAAGCCCAGGACGATGGTGCGTCTCCCAAGATGTTCACATCCAGAAAGTTGTTAATTACATTTCATTTCCTAAGTCTCTGGGATGCTTGCCAGGTGCCGGGCACTGGGCTACGTGCTGAACATAGAAAAATCAATAGATACAGTCTACGGTGTCAAGAAACCCAATAACCTTTTCTAAATGTATTGCTTTCCTTCTGTAGGCCTCATGTTTTGAAAGAAATTATCCAAAATCTTTCCATTGTTGGTTAATCCGTATTTTCCTGTGAGCTGGTCACGATTACTTCAATGGTAGCCGGGGCTTCCACAGAGCTGGAGACAGAGCAGACTCTCAGTAAACATCGGCTCGGCTATACCAGTCGAATTGTCAAAATTCCTGTCAAAAGTAAGAAATGGTTGTGAGTTAGCACAATTCAGCCNGTGGGAGGCTTCACTACAAGCTCCTCCATCCCAGCATGGGTTCCTTTGGTACCCATGACCCCTTGAGCTCTTGAGAAGAGAGACAACACCATCCTTTAGCTTCTGAAAAGAACAAATGGCRCCTCTCAATATAAAAGAATGGGTTCCCGTTTTTTTCTGATGTCCACAGCACAAGGAGTAGTTGAATAAAGGAATTTTTTTGTTTTGTGAATCAAGCATTTCTCACAGAAGTGTATCCGTTAACAAAGACAGGATTTTTCAGGGTGAGGGAGCTGGTTCTAGAGCCTTCCAAGAGTTTCATTTAAAAATCATGGCCCCTGAACTGTAGAGATGACTTCACAATTAAAAGTAGGTAATTGCCCTTGGAGAGGACTCAAGTCCTGTTCCCTGCGGCTCACAACCACCTTTGTAGAAAGTTCCCATTTCCAGGGGATCCCCTGCCTGCCCCCCACTCTGGCCTCCATGAGCATTGCACCCAGGTGCACACGGACTTACACATCTGCCTGAGCACACACTAAATATAATGACAATAAATCATTTTTTTTTAAAAAAGTAGTTATGGAACCTCTCTCTTGAAAAACGTGCTCAGATGTGTGCTTCAATTCTTAGCCTTCGTCCTAGAGGAATAATGAATGCACTTAGTTGCTAAGGAAAAGCCCAGGACGATGGTGCGTCTCCCAAGATGTTCACATCCAGAAAGTTGTTAATTACATTTCATTTCCTAAGTCTCTGGGATGCTTGCCAGGTGCCGGGCACTGGGCTACGTGCTGAACATAGAAAAATCAATAGATACAGTCTACGGTGTCAAGAAACCCAATAACCTTTTCTAAATGTATTGCTTTCCTTCTGTAGGCCTCATGTTTTGAAAGAAATTATCCAAAATCTTTCCATTGTTGGTTAATCCGTATTTTCCTGTGAGCTGGTCACGATTACTTCAATGGTAGCCGGGGCTTCCACAGAGCTGGAGACAGAGCAGACTCTCAGTAAACATCGGCTCGGCTATACCAGTCGAATTGTCAAAATTCCTGTCAAAAGTAAGAAATGGTTGTGAGTTAGCACAATTCAGCCRCTGATGTGGGTTTTTATGGTAGATTGGCTTTTTCTAATGGATACAATTTTCTGATTTTTTTTTTCTAATATTGAAACTAGTCCCTGAACATTTCCTTCTACCTGGGCTACCCATTGCCAAGAGCCACAGGCTAGAAAACCAAGATCTGCTCCCTGAGAAAGTTCTAAATCTTTTTTATAATTTTAATTATTCACCAAAAGGCTCTTGGATGTTTGGTTAACAAAACAGAGACATGTATAACCTCTTCTCCTACTGTGAACCCAAATCAATTTTGGGAACAGTAAAAGACTAAGAAACACAGGGAAGGGAGGGAGGGAGGAGGGAGGGAGGGAGAGAGAACCGGAAGAAGGGAGGGAACATTTCTTTAACTTGGTTAAAAAAAATCTTGAAAACACTTATAGCTGACATTTTGTTACTGAGAAACGATATATTTTTCTATCAAATCGGAGACAAAAGCAAGGCTAGCCCTTCCACCATCACCTTTAGGCATCAGATGTAATCATGTAATGCAATRTGACAGGAAAAGGAAATAAAAGTCATACCAACTGGGAAGAAGAAAAATAGAACTGTCTTGTTTTCAGATGACAAGATGGTCTAGAACATACAAAATCGGAGAGAGTCAGACAAGGCACGCACGCCTTTAATCCTAGAACTCGGGAGGCAGAAGCAGGCAGTGCTCCAAGTTCAAGGTCTGCAAAGCCAGTTTCAGGACAGCCAGGGCTACATAGAGAAACCTTGTCTCAAAAACAAACAAACAAGAATAATATTACCAAATATATACAAGATCTATGTAAGATCAATCACAGAACTCTGATAAAAAAGAACTCAAAGAATAGTCGGAGTAGAGAAATACAGACGAATCAATACGGTCAAGGTGTGCACTTTCCCCCCAAGATAATGTATAGATAGAGTCAATATAACCCCAACTCCAACGCCGGTTATCTTGTGAGTAGCCACAAACTGACCCAACTGTTCACACGAAGAAGCAAAAAGCCCAGAAAAGCAAGGTTGGAAAATTCCCACTTAGTAACTTGAAGACTTATTCCAAAGCCATAGTAATTGAAACAGTACAGTATTAGTAAAAAGAATAGACAAAGAGACATGAGGATTATAGAAAAAGAGCCCAGAAACGGGCTCACACAAATACATTCACCTGAGATTTGACAGGCACCTTTGAGAAAGGAAGGCACCATGACAAAGCCAAATAGTGTCCTCAACAAGGGTGACAAGGTAAAGAAGAGGGGGACTGAAGGAGAGAAGAAAAGGGGAGTGGGGAGGGGAGAGGAGGAGAGGGGAGAGGAAAGGAGGAAGAGAAGGGAAGGAAGGAGAGAAGGAGAAAGGGGGAAGAAAGGAAGGGGAGGGAAAGGGAGGTCAGGGGAAAGGAAAGGAAAGGAAGAGGAGAGGGGAAGAAAGGGGAAGAAGAGTGGAGGGACAAGGGAGGGGAGACAAGTGGGGGAGAGGAAGGGAAGGGAAGGGATATACATCGACATAGGCATATAGACATATATATGCAGGCAAAGATTCCATACACATAATAAAAATATTTTAAAATAAACAGAGGAAAGTTAAAAATGAGTATTGGAGATGCTTGGAATCACACACAAAGATCTCACCAAAAGCAAGAAAGAAAGCAGAGATACAGAGGGGATGGGTAAACCTATCTCGGGGCATTCTTGGAATAAATATGTGAATAGCTTTTCAGGGAGAGGGCAGAGAGCCTTGCCGGGCTGTTAGATGCACAATTCAACGCCGCACCCCTACTTTAAGATGAGTGTGTAAATTACAAATTAAGACTTTTCCTCATTCCCCACTGAAGGCAGTTATTTCCAGTACGTGTCAATCACAGCGAGTTGGCTTCTGCCGAGCATTGCCTCGGTGCAGTGGTGTGCTGCGGATGCCTGTGGCAATCGCTGTAGCTGTCCTCAAACAGTACACATGAGGACTGCGTCTCTGAACACCGGTGTGCTTCTGTGGTCTTGTTGCTGGGGGTTGGTTTGTTTGAACACAGATTCTCACTACGTTAGTCCACGCTAACCTTGGTTGCCAATTTGACTAGATCTAGAGTCAAGCAATAGGAAGTTGTCGGACACATCGGTGAGAAGTCCTTGCTTGGATTAGTTGACATGAGCAGGTCCACTCTACATGCGGACAGTGGCTTCCAGTGGCAGCCCAGATACAGAGGCAATCATAGCACGGCGCCTGGCAGGCAACAGCCATGGCCGGGACTGTAGAAAGCCAATGCCTTGACCCTTTCACTCCTACCAACAGATGCGTTTACTCTGCAGCCACGTTCTTAGTGACCGGGAGCATCACCAAGAAGGGAGGTATGCTGACCTCTCTTACCTGGCTTGTCTCAGTTGTGTCTTTCCTGGTTCGAATTCTGGCCTCATGTTAGAAACTCACCCAGCAGCAGCTCCATCTTGAGCGCTGTTCCAGCTCAAGCAACGCCTCCTCCTCCCCTCCCCCCCTTCTGAAATCTGCCTTTCATTTACACCTTGTTCCTCTACAGTCCCCATCTTGTTCCCCAAGGTCCCGTGTAATAGGGCAAGGAGGAGAGGAATCCTCTCCTGTGCTGATGTGTGTAGAAGCCCCACGAATGACCTGAGGTTGAAGCTTCCTTTATTCAAAAACGATGATATATTTTATGCTTGGTGCGATGCTTCATCTTGTCAACTTGAGGGAACTTAGAGTCACCCAGAAGACACACCTTCAAGGTGAGTCTGAGAGGGTGCTTCCAGAAAAGATGATCTGAGAAGTTGTCAAAGAATCCTCATCTGGGAGTAAAGACTTACCCTAAAATGTTGGTGGCACCACACTGTGGGCTGTGGTCCCCGGCGTGGAGAAGGAGTATAGAGAGGAGCCAAGCCGACCATCAGCATTCATTCCATTTCTGCTATGGAGGTCTCTGCTACCATGGACTCGGCTATGACCAAAAGAAACCCTTCTCTTACATGCCTTCTGTCAGGTACTTTCTTACAGCAACAAGAAAAATAATATACTAAACATTGGCATCTTACGGCTGGCCCACCCAGACAGAGCACGAGCCGTGTTCTCTATCCTTTCGTGTCATGAAGCAGGTCTGCCTCTGTGAAAACAGTCCAGCATGGCCAAGCGCTGCTGTGGCTGCAGAATCAGTCTACTCCATGGGACTCGGTATTAAAAACCTCCCTTGACAATTGCCTCGTGGGATGTAGCAGCCTGGAAACAACAGAGAAGAGACTGCGCCACGTATTACGAACAGAACACTGGCAGAAGTCAGCTGACTCAACCCAAGGGGAGCCAGGACTAACCAGCACTGACCAGACAGTTCGTTTAAAAAATGGGAATGGCTGGCTCTTACTGATTGTGGGGAGATGCGCTAAAACTCGGTAACTATCCATTATACCCTGGCACAGTTTCAAAAGATGTTTTTTCCTCCTGCGTGTGAGCTAACATGCTTTGCGCTTGCTGGGATAATGGATAGCCAGGTCCACTGAGGAACTGCTGAGTCCCTCCTTGTCACCGTCCTGCCAGGAATGGAGATCTTCTAGAGATTCTCATGCCCCTCTCTCTCTTTGGCTATTGGACTATTGAAGTAACAGACCCCAAGGAATCATCAGAGTTTCCCCCCCAGCCCCCCTCCCCAGCCCCATGCTGAGAGAAGGTGAAGGATGAAGCCTGGTTTCAGCCAGAGGGGCAACTGGTCTCCAGGAAGAGAGTTAACAGTTCTGACAGCTTGTCAGACCACCTGGAGGGAGAGGCTGGCGCCCAGTGACTGGTCAGCGGTGAGAGCCCAGGAGAACACCTCAGGGCTGCCTAGCTGTGTGTTCCCCCTTACCTTCTATTTACATCTAAACTACTGGGGCTAAAGGGGGGGCTCAGCAGTTAAGAGTGCTGGTTGCTCTTGCAGAGGACCCGGGTTCAGTTCCCAGCACCCATGTGGTGACTCACAGCCCTCTGTCACTGCAGTGCCAGGGGAACTGATGTTCTCTTCAGAGTTCTGTTGGCACCAGGCATGTATGTGAGACACTGCGTGCAAGCAGGCAAATGCTCCCACACATAAAAATAAATGACTAAAACAAATAAATAAACCCCGTCGATATCCTCAAGAGGGACAGCAGGAGGTGCCCCCTAGACCTCTCTGTTTGTTTCTCTTCTGTGTGACCACACTGAATAAGTCCTCCTCCTCTACTCCTTACTATTACATATCTCCTTACATGGACAGTTAAGGATTGGTAGGCAAGCCTGGGCTATCAGGGCTGCTGTAAGACCGGAAGTTAATCTGTAAGTACCACCTGCCCAGGGATCAGGCAACTTCCTGGAATGTAGGAATTGTAGTTCTTGGAAAATTCCAAAGCCACATGGGAAAATATAGTAGCCAGATGGTTTTGCCATAAAAAGCCCCTAAATACAGGTCTTGTCAACACTCGCTGGGAATTCTAGAGAGTGGACCTGACCAAAGTCCATCCTGGTCATTATTTAATTAAAGCTTGCTTCAAATTTGGCTCAAAATCTCCGGATTAACACTGGCAGGGCCCAGGCTACGACTCTAACAACTCTGGTAACATTCTGTTATCACTCCATACATATCCTGGACCTTCAGTCTGGACCTTTGGATTAGGATAGGGACTACAGATGCTTAAACTTCTGAGAAAACAGAATGTGCTAGAGAAACGCGTTTGCTTCAGATTGTCTTCCAGCACACACACATGCATGTCGCGCCCAGCCTCGACCCGCAAGGAAAGACGCGACACGGCCAGGTTCTTCTCTTCAGCGGTTTATTCAGGACTTCATTGATGCTTCTACCCGGGGACCCTGAAATGCTCAAAAGCGGCTTCTTATATATGCAGCGGCAGCTCGCTG
>BDUI01003591.1:79831-86169 GCA_002335545.1 Apodemus speciosus
CATGTCTTTTGAGAAACTTGAGGCAACAGCAATAGAAATTGGGTTTACCTATTTGGCACAGTGTGCAAAATAGGATTGGCTGGATCAATTAGAGAATTATCTATTTATGAAATGTCTGGCTTCAATGAATAGAACCAGTACAATTATGAACTGTTGTCTTGACAACTGTGAAGGACTGATTGGATCATTTATCAGTAGGGTTGCTGATGATTTCAAATACAGAGAAGCAAGAGCTACTGGAAAATAATAATGAGAAAAGAAAACAGGTGTGTGTGTGTGTGTGTGTGTGTGNTGTGTGTGTGTGTGTCTGTGTGTGTCATATGAAGCTGGAGCCTCCAAGATCATTCCTCCAGTGTGAAGGCTGCTATCTAAACTAATGAACACACTGAGCGGCCCCGCCCAGGTTGCAGGATGCATCCTGCCATTCTCGGTTTCCATGTGAGCGTCTCCTGGGTCACTGGAGGCACTGACACCCTGGATCCTGGATAGACAGCATCTGAATAYGTTCAACATATTATTTCACTACCTACTTCCACTGATGAATGTGTTCACTGCACAGCGGCCCGAGAAACTCTCATTTGTAGCTGATGTGACTCAGTAATRTTATCTGCTTCCTGCAGAGAGACCACTAATGGGTTCTTCAGTACTATGCCATTGAAGTATCACACGGCTTTATTTCATTCAGAAATTCTTACTAGCTTTTTACACGGGTGTTTACRTGTGTTTGGGGTTTTCAGAATAAGCAGAACTGAGGTTTCAAGTAGCTAGGAAAGTGCTGATACATAGATAGATAGATAGATAGATAGATAGATAGATAGATAGATAGATAGATAGATAGATAGACAGATAGATAAATAGATAGATAGATATATTTTTTTTCATTTCATTTCAAAGAATAAGCTGGGTCACAGAGATGACTCGGTGTGCAGAGGCACTCATGAACTGAGTTCAGTCCCCAGGACTTACAATGGTGGGAAGAGAGAAGAGCCTCTTAAAAATATCTTCTGGCTGCACATACACATAAAGAGAGAGACGGGGCAGAGACACACAGATAAACACAGATAGACACAAAGATAGAAACATACACACAGAGAGACACACACATACACACAGAGAGACAAACACACACGCACACACACACACACACACAACACAGATAGACACAAAGATAGAAACATACACACAGAGAGACACACACATACACACAGAGAGACAAACACACACGCACACACACACATACCCTAAAGTCTGTTGTTTGCAGAATTTCAGGAGATTCTTCCGTTTGGCTGTTAGAGGACAGCCACATCTCAGAAGGAAGTTGAGACGTGCGTCAGTTCTTCTGGACCAGGTGTGCTCTCCATCCCTTMCTGGCCTGCTCTTCCTCCTTGCTCCCAGAGCCTTTAGACGCGGGTGTATTTAACTCCTYGTGCTGCTATTTGTTGYCTGAAAAGCACATTTGTACCTGTAACTTCTTGGGAGTTTAGAGACCTGTACTCTCTGCTTCGATCCTCCAGTATCTGGATGGATACATGCTCCTAAACACGGACCCACCTCTCCAGTCCCTGATAAGAGTCTTACATAATCCAGGCTAGCTTTGAACTCACAGTGTAGCTAAGACCTTGAATTCCTGGTCCCTTCAGCCAATCTTCCTTATGGTGGGCAGGGCTACAAGCTGAGTGTGAGTAAAAGACACTGGTGATCTGAAGGATGTGTAGGGAAAACTCAAGGTGAGCAGAGATGCCATTCGTGAATGCAGGAAGGGGAAGCTGCCCGTGTCCACCACCACCACCTCTCTTCTCTCTGTCTCTGTCTCTCTGTCTCTCTGTCTCTNTAGGTCTTATCTACTTGCCATCCCTCGGAGGACTCGAATTCCTTTTATGGACTTGTGTGACCAGAGGACCAGGTAGATTCAGAGTATCCAGGACTACCTGTAACTATGTTTCACTCTYGGTGAAGAGACCTGCCCACCCTGCCAAGTGTCAGCTCTCAGTACCTTGTATGTTTAATTCATTTCAGAAACAGGGGAAAGTAATTTGCAGATGCAAAGCCTCAGAAAGCCCTGATTACAGAAACTCCACCCCTTCTCTTTTCTCCTTTCAGGTAGGCATGGCAAGCCCACCTCCAATGCCCTCCTGATACCAAGAGACAATTCTCCCAAGCCTTCCCCCGGTGCCTAAACCATCGCTTTGCTCGCAACTTCACAGATTATTGCATAGGAAAGCATATCATTTCATATAATAAGTATGTACAACAAGCTATCATATTTCTGTTATGAATTAAATCAAATAATGATATGCTATTACTTAAGCTTGCAACATGTCATATACAAATGTGTATACATAGGTAGATATTATGCATAATAGTAGCTCAAGTGGTATTTACCTATTTTAAATTCTAGGTTTATTTTAATATGAAATAAAAGCAAGTATTTTTTTAAGTCTCTCTTAGAAGACTGTAAATAAGTTCATTTGCATGTCTTTTGAGAAACTTGAGGCAACAGCAATAGAAATTGGGTTTACCTATTTGGCACAGTGTGCAAAATAGGATTGGCTGGATCAATTAGAGAATTATCTATTTATGAAATGTCTGGCTTCAATGAATAGAACCAGTACAATTATGAACTGTTGTCTTGACAACTGTGAAGGACTGATTGGATCATTTATCAGTAGGGTTGCTGATGATTTCAAATACAGAGAAGCAAGAGCTACTGGAAAATAATAATGAGAAAAGAAAACAGGTGTGTGTGTGTGTGTGTGTGTGTGGTGTGCATGTGTGTGTGTGTATGTCTGTGTGTGTTATAGAACCTGTATATATGGTTGTGATTGTGTGTACAAGTCTGCAGGGATGCAGAAGTTATAGCAAAGGAGTTGTCATCAAGGACCACTCAGGTTCCTGGCAAAAAGCCAGAGTTGCTATTGTAAATTTCCTAGTCAGTTTCAATGTCAACCTAAGCTCATATTTGAACCTGGAATCAGGGCAAAAGCATTATCGCTCTGTCACTTTGTTGCCAGAAGTGGAATTTTTTTGTTAATATTTTACTGTTACATCTGACAGGATTTCACATTTTCTGTAGCCCGCCTTTAGTACATTGAACTGCCAGACAGAGAAATTAATACCCTGAGTGACTGTATTTTAATTAAGCAATTTCATGCAAATTACAAATTTTAGATTGCCAAATAATATATTGCACAAAAATTGTAGGCTGGCTGATCTGATATGCATGGAGTATTACTCTTCCAGGCACTGTGCATACATGGGAAAATGAACAAAAATGCTAATTTCCAATCTACTATGCAAACGGTAAAAGATGCCTATTTAGATACATATGCTTTTCTTAGGAAGGGTAAACAGTTCTTTAATTTAATATAGCTGACACTTGAAGATGTGTTTTTCTCTTTTACAAAGATAATTTTTGCATTGAACAAGTAAATGAAAATTCAAGTAGAGAGCATCTTGTTAATGGCGACTAATAAAAACTAATATTGCATGCAGTATAATGATATTAAACCTTATAACTGGTACATAAAGCAGAATCGCTCCTATTGTGACTCTACCAATGAGCATCAAATATACTTGCATATTAAATATACATTTTAATAGAAGAAATCTTAACCCTTTCAACAAAACTCTAAGCTTCACTTAAAATGAAAAAAAACATAGTAAATGTCATAAGCCAATAGAAAAAATATTTAAAGCAAGCACTTAAAAATTCTAATTACCCTGTAGCCGTTCATTCCAATATAAGAACTCAGAAACCTTATGCAAAATAAGGAAGAACATGGTTGTGTTCTGATGTGTCTGTGTCTGTATGTGTGTGTGTATGTGTGTGTGAGAGAGGAAGAGAGAGAGAGAGAGAAACAATATAATAACTTGTTCCTGTTTTCTTAGTGCCTTAAAGTTGGATCAGATATGAAAAGAGAATGTACTTCTCTATATACAGATTTATATTTTCAACTTAAAAGCAGAATGTGATGGGAAAAAACAAATACTGAGACTCCTAATTTGCCTTTCTACCYTGTTTTCTTCTTCATTTCTAAGATATGGAAATATAATTATCAAAAATATTCTCTTACAACTTTACTAACTATAYTTATTGTTCAGATTGTGATTTTTCTCCAAACCCCTTCTAAAATCTTTGTTCGTGCYTAAGGGGAAATTTACTCTAGCCAGACCTGTCTCTACTATGCCTGGCATGGTTTGTATAATATAAGTTGGTCCTTTAAAAATACTATGTAAATTTGATGAGAAGGATGTATCTAAACCATGAAATTAGCACAATATGAGTTGAATTGTAGATGACTTGTGTGTATTACATACTCAGTCAATAGTGGTCCAGAATTCATTATAAATGCTTTCATCGCTTAAGATTGATGAGGGATCCTAGTATGGCTGTGCCTGTGTGGTCTTGGCTAGATGGCAGACTAGATTTACACTCTGCTGATCTCTGCTCATCTGTGATCTGGCCACAACCTTCCAAAGAACAGTAACACTATTTTGAGAAATATTCTAGGGAAGATTTAAGCAAAAGCTCAAAGCTCTCATTTAAAACTAGGTGTTTATTTATGGCCTCGGGCTTGGCCTCAAGGAAGGTTGGATCAAACCCAAAATCCTTGAAGGCATACTGAAAATCAGGAGCGGGAGANCACACACACACACACACACACACACACACACACACACACTTTTCATATCCCAAGCAGCAGCATAAGTAGTTAAATAACATTTGAAAACAACCCTGGGCGGCCACTGGTGAAGGTCAGCAATTCTCACAGGCCTCGTGTGTCCACGAGAACCACAGTGAGATCATCCTTCCTCATCGAGATACAATGTTCTAACATCACCATTGGCAGATGTAACATTTTTCAAAGCCAGTGCCATCTGCTTTGTTTTTTATCAAATATTCAGGTTGACCAAAACGAGAAATATATTTTGAGTTTTTTARATTTTATACTATGTGTGGGACRGGTAYRTGGATACCCACGCACGCTTTCTGAGGCCTAGGGCTGGAGTTACAGCCTGTGTGGGTACTGGGGTCTGAATCCCAGGTCTCTGCAAGAGCAAAAACATGATCCTAAACACGGACCTTCCTCTCCAGCCCCTGTCGGTTTTGACAGAGTCTTACATAATCCAGTGTAGCCAAGACCTTGAATCCCCGATCCTCCAGCCTTTGCCTCCCAAGTGAAGGTGCTGTAGGAATTCTCACCTTGCTGGGATGCAATAGATTTTTTTTAAATCATCTCCCCTTCAAAATATTATCTTGAATTTGATTTTTAAGATGGTAGAGGTATAGTGAATATATTAGGTTTTCACATAAAGTATTAGCCCAGAGAATGGCAGACCATAACAGATGGGTCAAATTCAGCCCACTTACTGTTCTTGGACATCCTGCAAGTTGAAGATGGTTTTCAATTTTTTAAATGGCTGAAGAGAGGAGTGCATTGAAAGAAAAAATTTGTGACATGTGCAAATAATATAAAATTCAAATCTAGTGTCTATAAATAAAGCTGTATTGGAGCTCGGCCATGCACAGGCCTGTTATAGCATACACGACTTCTTCTGCATGGCATGATCAAAATGGAGTATTTGTAACAGAGACCATGTGTCCCACAAAGCCTAAAATACTACTCTGTGCTCCTTTCTAGGAAAAGTTTGCTGGCTTCAATGGTAGCCTATTAAAATTAGCAACAACAAGAATCAAAATGTCGCTTGCATATTAATAGATCTGCATGAGCTCAGGAAGATGGTTTCGCAGAGCATAAGCGAACTTCGGGCAAGAATGGGAGGAATAATTACCCAGTCTTGAGTTTTCTCACTCACAAAGAAGCTCAAACATGCAGCAGAAATGAATGAGTTTCAGCCTCCTCAGGAAGTCAGAAGTCACGCATGAGCAGTAGACATTTGAAAACTGCGTCAGGTGTGCACAGAGATGCCTGTAAAGGACTCTCTGTTTTCTGTCRACCACTAACGTCTTTTCCTTGGAGCCGAAAAATGTAGAGATGAGAAGGGAGAAGAGCAGAATATTGCCAGCTAACTGCGTATCGCCCTCTTCCGTTTCAGCCTTGCCTTCATTGAGCGAGCTTTGCTCTCCAAACAAGTCAGCGTTCAAGATTCCTGACCCCTGCTACCTCACCAGTCCTTCAGTTAGTGTGTGGGAAACTTTACACAGATCTAAGCCACCCAGCCAATGGTGGGCAGGTCTAAGCCACCCAGCCAATGGTGGGCGKGTCTTTATGAAAGAGGTACCTTCACCCAGACCTTCTAGATCTGCCTCTAAACTGGTGTTTGAAAGAGTTGTAGAACATGTAAGGCAGTGGTTCTCAATCTGTGGGTGAGAACCC
>BDUI01003595.1:40228-57622 GCA_002335545.1 Apodemus speciosus
TTAAGACATATTCATTTTCATAAGATCCTAGCTAGCATTCTTAATTTTTAGATTTGTATAATGAAATTTTAAAATTTTACAAAGAATAATATTTACCAGCTAATTTGAGATGTGAGAAGACCTGGCTGAATAATTTAAATATTCATTCTATCAATTCTCTTGCTTTGTGGAACTCTGTTTTATACAACCAGGTGTAGATTTAACCCTCATCAGTGGCTCCCTATACTGAACTCATTACTAACTACCTGCCTAGAGTCTACAGACATTCATCAAAATATCATAAATTGTACAGAATACTGATCTCTCAATGACTAGGAAAAAAGATTAAATGCTTCAAAAATAATGAATAGGTAAAAAGAAATTCCTAWTAAAGTGCTTGCTAGTGTTTGATTTCTTATATTGTTTAGAGGTCAGTCTAATTTTTGACAGAAAAATACTTTGACTCTTAGATTGGCTAATGGCATTATTCAAAGAAGAAATTTGACTTCTAAATGTTATGTTCATGACTTATAATAGCAAAGAAATATTGGTTCTTTACAAAAGAAACATTTTGAATTGTACAAATAGCAGAGATAGAAATAATTTATGCTATATGTTTTGCTAATGTTTTAATAGAACAAACATCAGCTGTTTATTTAACTATTGCTATCTAGGAATTTCTTTTTATCTTTTCTTTTATAATTTTTTCTTATTTTTTATTGGATATTTTATTTATTTACATTTCAAATGTTATTCCCTTTCCCGGAGAAATTTCTTTAAAGTTAGCATGGTTCACACTTTTTCTTGCCACCTCATKATACAAGTCATAAATTATGTTGGAGTAGGCAATCTGAATCTGTACTTGAACAACAAATGACCCAGAATTATATGAACAGGKAGTAAGGACACTGCACTTGGGAAATGATCATCAGAGACTCTTGATTATACAGAACTCTTATACATTGTAGTCCTGGTTGTGCTCAAAATAGCAATTAATGTGTGCCTTTATGTTTAAGAGTGATTTGCTCCTACTAGTATGTGGGCCAATCTATTATTTTGTGCTTACTGCAGCTTTATTTGCGTGCTGTATTAATGTTCAGATAAAGTGCATTATAATGATTAAATCAAGACATGATAAATTTGTGTACACTAGGATTCATTTATCACACTGACAACAAGAATAGTCTTATGGTTGGATGCAACTGGGCAGAAGTATAAAAGTTATTGAAATAGATTTCAAATTTATCTTCTTTGACTAGGGGGCTCATATTCTTACTATACTAACTGTCCTAAATTACTGTTCCCAATGGCTAGTAATGTTAAGGACAGAAAATCATTTCAAGCATCTCTGTAATTTAAGCATCTTAGGATTCATTCTTCTCAATGAAGAATATGATATCTGTGTATCTATAGATTTGATTTGTTTTTATTTTAAACTAACTAATGAGAATATCATGTATTCTAGTGGAGTTTAAGCTGCTTACACCAAAAGTCAAAGAAGTGAATTAGGCACCAGTCTACTAAATATCTATATCTCTTACACTGACTCTATGTTGTGGAGGATAATTTCCTAAAGCAAACCTCTACACTGCCACTGCCAAGCTCAGTAGCCAGTTGACAGCTTATTCCCTGAGTCATTTCTAAATCTTTATGAAATCATCAACAATACTGACTTCTTCTACAGTCCTTCCTGAACTTAGATTTCATTCTTTGTTTATCTCATTTTTGGTGGTTTCAGAGTGATCTGTTGTCTATTATCTACACAGACCTTGGTTTGTCAGATTTTACATATTTTTATATTGTGAATTTTTATGTACCTAATATCTACCATTTTGAGAAAATTCAATCATCTATTCCCTGAAGCTTTCCAGTTAGGTTCACCATCAAAGAGCACTTATTTTCACAGTTTTCCAAAGTACATTACTAATTTTTTTCATAAAGCCTCAGTTCTTCACTTTCACCAAAAACACTATGAAAACCTTTTCTGGAAATGAAATCCAAAGGTTCTTCTCTTAATATATGTTTTATGACATGGTACTATAAAGACAGTATAAAGAATGATGAAAAATTGGGGGCTAATTTTTCATCACAAATTTTAACCAAGGCAAACATATCAAAGATTTTACTGTTATTTCATACTATATTTAGGTACAAAATCTGGTATTGGTATTGTGTCAGTTAGTTTCTGTCTATGTTTTGTTAAATTAATTTCTCTGAAATATTATTATTCACAATTTTCAYTAATGTCTACAACTATAACACCTTAATAAATTTACATTTAAAGTCTTGTACTTTGCCTTAGGTAGGGCTGTATTGTTATGAAGATGCTCCATAATCATGCAATTTTTATAAAGGAAATCATTTAATGAGGGTTGGCTTACAGTTTTAGAAGTTTAGTCCATTACTGTCATGACAAGAAGTATCGCATATTGCAGGCAGACATAGTGATGGAGAAGTATCTGAGAAGTCTACATCTTGATCCAGAAGGAGACTGCCACACTAGGCCTAGCTTGAGCACATTAGATGTTAAAGTCTGCCTCCACAGTGACTCACTTCCTCGAACAAGGCCACAACTACTCTAACAAGGCCACACCACCTAATAGTACCACTCACTATAGGACATCATTTAAACATATGAGGTTATTCCTATTTAAACCACCACATAGATAAATTTCAGTTTAATTTAGGTCTTTCAAATCTATTTATGTTAACTCCAATAAAATATGATGGAGTCTATCTCTCATTCCACACTTATGTAGATCTGCCAGTTCAAACTCAGCTGTTCCTCACATATATATCTATATCTATATCTATATATATGTGAGTTCATTTCTCTAGACATATTTGAAGGTGAAAGAAGAGTATTGACATGGAGGCTGGGGTTCACAAATCTACACACACACACACACACACACACACACATGAACACACAAACACAATCACAAGTGCATTTACCTAATAATAATAAATAAAACAAATTTGCATTGTATAAATAGTAATTTCCTTTAAAAGGGCAAATTATATAAATGTATCCTTTAAAAAAGTCTGTGAAAATGGAATAACCCATTTTTYACTTGTGCTTCCAGTCATAATGAAGCATGCAAATACTACAGCAATCATGAATTCAAAAAAAATTAATGAACTAAATTATAATATAGTGAAAACATGAAAGATATTTGACACGGTAAGCATTCTGAAATTTATTTTAGCAAGTTGATCACTTAAAGAGCCCTAACCTAACTTTGCATGCAAAATTAGCTAAATTATTTAATGTCTTAATGATAGAAAAGTTATTTCAAATATATAAAAAGTGACATGGTTTTCTACCCAAATTATTTATGTAGCTTACAGCATGGAAAAGTTTTTCTTTAACATATTTTGGAAGTAAAAAAGTTACATTCTGCCAGTCAGAGGCAGAGGATGAGTCTTTCAATTAACTGATAATGCATTATGGAAAACACAATCTACATAATAAAAGGTAAAAAAGAAAGGTGATATCTGCATCTCTAGGATATTACTTCTCTTTCAAATTCATTTCTACATTTTATCAGTGGCAAAATATAGCACCAAAATATTCACAGTGATAAGATTTTAGAAATACGGGGAGATGGCTCAGTGGTTAAGAGCACTGATTGCTCTTCCAGAGGTCCTGAGTTCAATTCCCAGCAACCACAGGGTGGCTCGCAACCATCTATAATGGAATATGATGCCCTTTATTAGTGTGTCTGAAGACAGTGACAGTATACTCACATATATAAAATAAGTAAATCTTTAAAAAAGAATTTATAAATACAAGCACAACTGATATAATAATAATGTCAGACATATTATACAGGCAACCATATTAAAATGTAAATGAAAAATTATCACAGCAAATAGGAATAGGATTCTAAAAAATGTAAGAAACATAGCAACCATGACATAGAAACAGTAAAAGAACATAAGAGAAAATAAAAATAATAGTATGTTAAACTCAAACATAAACCATATTGGGAAAAATGTTAAGTTCAAATACCTTAAAGCATTCTTTAGATTGACACTTTGTCTGGGAAAGAATCAGCTGTCAGGAAATCATAAATCATTTGAACATAATGAGAGATATTTCCCAAAACTGTTGCAATGTATGTTATACCCTGAAAACACCAACCAAAAGAAAATGTTAGTAACTATATTGATAGAAAACAAAAGACATTTTAAATACAAAACATTAAGTAGGATAATAAGATCATTATTATTATAAGTTAATAAGTCAAATAACAAGACAATTTTTATATACGTAAACAAATGAAAAATATGTTTTTCTTCAATTTTTATTGGTTATTTTATTTACATTTCAAATCTTATCCCCTTTCCTAGTTTTCCCTCCACTGAGTCCCTTATCCCCTCCCCCCATGCCTCAATGAGGAGGCTTCCCTACCTGCCCACCCACTCCTACCTCAGTGCCCTAGTATTCCCCTACCCTGGGTCACTGAGCCTCCACAGGACTAAGGAGCTCCCCTCCCAGTTTGCCTGCTAAGGCAATCCTCAGATACATATCCAGATGGAGCCATGTGTCCCCTATTTGTACACTTCGGCTGGTGGTTTAGTCCCTGGGAGCTCTGGAGGGTCTGGTTGGTTGATAGGTCCTTGCCCTAACTTCTCCACTAGGGTCCTCACGCTCAATCTAATGTATGGCTGCATGCATAGGCACCTGTATTGGTCAGGCTCTGACAGAACCTCTCAGGAAACAGCTATACCAGGCTTTTTTCAGTAAGCACTTCTTGGCATCAGCAATATTGTCTGAATTTGGTGTCAGCAGATGGTATGTATCCCTAGGTGGGGCATCTCTGGATGGCCTTTTCTCCAGTCTTTGCTCTAGTCTTTGTCCCTGCATTTCCTTTTGACAGGAGAAATTCTGAATTAATATTTTGGAGGAGGGTAGGTGGCCCCATCCCTCGACTAGGAGCCACGCCTATCCACTGGATATATGGTCTCTACAGGTTCTCTATTTTGGGTATTTTGGCTAATATCTTCCTTGTTAGGTCCTGAGAAACTGTTGGGTCCTTGGCATCTGGGATTTTCTAGTGGATACCTCTGTTTCCCCTCTCCCACTGCTATAGGAATTTGAAAGTATGTGAAATATTTGTTTTTATGTATAATGTAAAATGTATAAAGATTTATTTTTATGTATAAACTAAATCTGAGAGAGCTAGGAGAAAAACTCAGAGTGGATGAAATTAAGTATTTACCTTTGCATAATTTGAAGACCAAACACACAGATGAATAATATTACTAGAGGTGACCTCAAAATACTAAGAATGAAGTCACTAACTTCCTTTTAGATTGTGGACAGCTTACTGTAGAGCATCAGTTGCTTCTCTCATCATCAAATACTTAACAAAAGATGTTGTGTCCACCTCACCTCTAATTCTATGATCCTGGGCATGTTAGAGCACCTAGAAGTAGGGCAGGAAAAGATTTCTTAGAGTCAATATGGTAGAAGTTTCTTCTTCTTCCTCAAACTAAAACACCTAAATATATTATTGTTAACCCCTAAATAAAATGTATTGTTATTTTATAATAATGCTATTATATACATGAATAATGAGATTTCACCTCCCACCAGTCAGAATGGCTAAGATAAAAAACTCAGGTGGCAGCAGGTACTGGTGAAGATGTGGAGAAAGACAAACACTTCTCCACTGTTCATGGGATTGCAAGCAGGTACAACCACTTTGGAAATCAGCCTGATGGTTCCTCAGAAAATTGGACATAGTATCCCAGCTATACCATGCCTGGGCATATATCCAAAAGATTTTCCAACATATAACAAGAACATATGCTCCACTATGTTTTTAGCAGCCTTATTTATAAAAGCCAGAAACTGGAAAGAACCCAGATGTCCTTCAACAGAGGAATGGATAGAGAAAGTATGGTACATTTACACAATGGAATACTACTCAGCTACTAAAAACAATGAGTTCATGAAATTCTTAGGCAAATGGGTGGAACTAGAAAATATCATCCTAAGTGAGGTAACCCAATCACAAAAGAACATACATGGTATGCATTTGCTGATAAGTGGATATTATCCCAAAAGTTCCAAATACCCAAGATTCAATTCACATATCAAATGATGCCCAAGAAGAAGGAAGATCAAAGTGTGGGTGCTTTGGTTCTTCTTAGAAAGGGGGACAAAGTACTCAAGAGAGCAAATATGGAGACAAAGTGTAGAGACTGAAGAAAAGGCCATCCAGAGACTGCTCTACATGGGTATTCATCCCATATACAGTCACCAAACCCTGACACTATTGTTGATGATAAGAAATGCTTGCTGAAAGGAGCCTGATATAGCTGTATCCTGAGAGGTCCTGCCAGAGCCTTACAAATACAGAGGTAGATGCTCAAAGCCAACCATTGGACTAAACTCAGGGTCCCCAATGGAGAAATTATAGAAAGGACTGAAGGACCTGAATTGGTTTGTAACTCCATAGGAAGAACAACAATATCAACCAATCAGACTTTCCAGATCTCCCAGGGACTAAGTCACTAACCATGGAGTACACATGGCTCCAGCTTCATGTGTAGCAGAGGATGGCCCTATCAGGAACCAATGGGAGGAGAGATCCTTGTTCATATGAAGGCTCGATAGATGCCCCAGTGTAGGGGAATCGAAGGTGGGGAAGCAAGAGTGGGTCGGGGTATGAGTGGAGGAATACCCTCATATAAGGCTTGCCGGCAGGGAGGGGGGAAATCTGGAAAGGGGATAACAATTGAAACATAAATAAAGAAAATATCCAATAAAGAATACTTTAAAAAATTATAAGCAAACCTATGCGTAGTATAATAATTAAGGGAATTTTTCTCAATCATGGAATATACATCTTGAAAAGTCATACACTACCAGAGTGGTGCTTTATGTTTCCTTTTTAGAGGCAGAAATTTCAAACTTCAATAGCATTTCTTTTATCTTTGCATGCTCAGGTCATTTGATCTTTAAAAATAAAAGATTGTCAAGTTCTTATTTTTTGGAGCGTTTGCTCCTGTGTTCTGCTAGTATTTGACTGACACTTCTGGAGTGAATAGTACATTTTATCTGCCCAATTAATTTAGCCTACTATTATTAGTCAAATTGTTCAACATAACATTCTCCAAAATATAAAAATGTTTCATTTTCTAGATTACATAGTAAAAGGGGGAAGTAGATAGTTCAAAATCTTATAAATGTGTACTTTATAAAAATACGTTTTTTCCCTTAAAATAAATTGCTTTTTAATTAAAAAAATTAAATGTTGGAAAGGCAACCTAACCTATAAACTGTCTCTCTGGGTTGGGGTAATAACTTTGCAAGCATTAGGCCCTGAGTTTGAAAACTATTGAGTTTAAACCATAGGTGAGTAATACTTTCTCTGTAAAGTTCGTTTAGCTCTGATTTCATGACTGCAGTTTCACCCTGAGGCTTACTAAATACTACAGCTACATAGATGAAGCTCACACAGGTTTTGTAGACTGACAGAAGAAACATGGGTTGGGGCTCATTTGGGAAGACTTTACTGATCATGAAGTTTCCTGATTTTATCCAGGAACCTGGATGAGCTAGTAAACTTTCCTTGACTTACACTGCTCATTTGTTTTAACAAATGGAAATAGTACTCTTCTTGCTACCTAGTTTTGTAATGAAATTTAATCGTTGTAAAATATAAAACTCTTGAAATGTTTATATATTTAATAAACTATTTTCAGAGTAGTGAATCAAAACAAATATACCTTATACTGGTTTGAATATGCTTGGCTCTCTCAGAGCGGTACTGATATGAGGTGGAGCCTTGTTGGAGGAAGAGTATCACTGTGGGGATGGGTTTTGGAGGTCTCATCCTATGCTCAGGCTTCACTCATTACAGAAAAGAGCTTCATCTGATCTGCCTGATGATGGCAGTCTTCTGGTTGCCTTCTGAACAGGATGTAGAACTCTCAACTACTCCAGCACCATGCCTGTCTGGATGCTGCCATGCTTCCCACCATGATGATAATGGATTGAATCTCTTAATCTGGAAGCTAGCCCCAATTAAATATTGTCCTTTGTTAGAGTTGTTTTGGTCATGGGGTCTCTTCACAGCAATGGAAACCCTAACTAAGACAGAAATGGGTACCAAAGAGTGGGGTATTGTTGTGATAGACCTGGCATGCTTTTGTTTGGAGGAATGTGGATCTTGGAAGTTTGTAAAGCAGTGGAATGCTTCAGTTGGGGTTTAATGAGCCATCCTAGTAGGAATACAGAAGGTAGTTGTGTCAAGGGTGATTTGAACTGTGGAGGCATGATGACTGAAGAGATTTCAGAAGAGAAGAATTTTAGTATTTGGCCTAAAAACTGTTCTTGTGATGTTTTAGTGACAAATGTGGCTGTTTTGTAACCTCGTGAGAAGAGTCTGCATGAGGCTAATGAGAAGAAATTAAGATTACCTGCATTGACAAACAAGTTTCAAATAATCGAGCTTCTGGATTGCTCTCAGGAAGAGCATTTTGATTGAGCATAGAAAGCTTAGAAARCAGAAGAGAATTGATTGGAGAACAGRGGGAGAGGAGATGGCTTATGGGATTTTGGGGGGGAGGTGAGGGGAAACTAGGAAATGGGCGCATCACAGGAAATGACTTAGAAGCCTTATGAATACATCCGTGCTTTCTTGCTTCAGACTTTACAAGTGCAGGCCAACCCAGTCTGGAAGCACTTTTTATTAATGTTACAAGGAAACTGCTACTTCAACAAACAAAAGAAAGTAGAAGATATACAATAACAAAAGCCATGTTTAAAGAAAACTTGTTCCTAGAAACATTACAGGAGATTTCGAAGTTTCTAGCACTGAGAARGAGCTTTCCAGGTAAATGGATTTGACAGGCAGGGTCTGCCAGAATTCTGCAAAGATATGTTCTTCCTTAAGGGCCTCTTGTGATGCAACCCCTTCCACCTAAATGCTGTTCACTGGCTGAGGTCCTTTTTGTTATATAGAAGAAACAGTATATTACATTTTAAAAGTTATTTTTCTGCCATTGCAAATGTATCAAAATATTCTTGCAAAGCAATTATAAGTAAACATTTTCCTCAGCAAGCATATCTTCATCGAGGGTAGGATGCTGAACAGTTACAGTGCATTTCAGACACTTTTGTTTTGTTTTGTTTTGTTTTGTTAGAGTTCCTACATACACTGAAATATTATATAAATCTGTTATTTTTTTCACCTTTATATTGGATCACATGGTCACCTGCCTCATGGAAATGCCTTTTTTAAAACTTAGATTCACAGAACTCCACTATTTTTATTTTATAGGTTTGGAAAAAATGGAGGGGGGGAGACTCAGAGTCCTGACCTGCCAGTGGTCCCCGGAACAGTTCCCCACCCGCATGTATTGCTGCAGTACCCAGGACATAAGATGAACTACAAGCGGTGCTTCCTGCTTGGTGGGTCCAAGCAGAAGGTGCAGTAGCACCAGCAGTACCTGATGCCTGAGCTGGGYCAAGCATTGAGCGCTCCCCTGGCATCCACAGCTCCCTCTACCTCTGGTCAGTCTGACCGCTGCAGGCAGCTGCCACCATGCCATGCCCCACTCTGCTCCCATTGTTGACATCTCTAAGTACCTGGATGCCCTCAATGTCTTTTGCCGTGCTAGTACATTCCGCACAGATCTCTTCAGTACCGTGTTCAGGAACTCACACTACTCAAAGGACACCATGCAGCTCAAAGATATGCAGGAGCATGTAATGGAAGCGGCCAGCAGAGTGACCTCAGCCATAAAACCCGAGGTGGTCAAGATGCTCATGGACCTCAGTGCTGAGGCTGCAAACTTCACRGATCAGGAGGAATTCAGTCTCCAGAACATTGAGGTGTTGGGGACATGTTTCTTGACAGCGGTGCAAATCCATTTCCAGTTTTTGACTCACACCTTGCAGAAAGTCCAGCCGGTGGCTCACTCTTGCTTTGCGGAGGTAGTTGTGCCAGAAAAAAAGAACAGCAGTAGTCTGTCTGGAGCGGTCCACACACCTGATGTGGAGGAAGCTGTGCGATCCTGGCGAGGGGTGGCTGAGGAGATACTCAGATTAATAGAAAGAGGCTGTGATGGATACCTGGCCGGAATCGCAGTCCAACAATTCGTTTGTTCTAAAAGTGCAGCAGTTCCTGAGCACCAGCTAAAAGAGCTAAACATAAAAATCGACAGTGCATTGCAGGCATATAAAATAGCATTGGAAAGTTTAGGCCACTGGGAATATGCAATGAAAGCTGGCTTCCACCTAAACCCAAAGGCCATTGGAGCAAGTTTGCCGGGCTGCTGCAGTGAGGCAGAAGCTCAGCAGACTGGGAGAAGGCAGACAACCCTGCAGCCCATGCAGTGTGAGCTCCCCACTGTCCCTGTGCAGATAGGATCACAATTCCTGAAGAGGGTCTCCTTTAATGAGTTGGCTGCTGACAATCTAAAGCTTAAGACACATACCATGTTACAGCTCATCAAGGAAGYGGGCTGCTACAATGGAATCACACCTAGGGATGATCTGCCTGTGACTGAAGTCCTGAATGAGGTGTGCCAGTTCACGTGGTGGGGTGCCTGTAAGACTGCTATGCAACTGCTGTTCAGCCAGGCAGGACTGGTGGTTGTTGACACAGCACAGACTGCAAATAAAGAAGCTTATGCACCCCAGATCAGTCTTGAAGATTCCAGAATTGTGGTTCAAGTCCCATCCACATGGTGCCTGAAAGAAGACCCTGCCACCATGTCCCTGCTGCAGACAAGCCTGGATCCTGAGAAGACCCTAGGTCTGGTGGATGTGCCTTACACAGCTGTGCTAGACCTAAACTACTGGTGAACAGAGAGGGAACAAGCTTTACAGTGTATACAGATCCAGCTGCAAAGGAATATCTGTGATTTTGGGAATCAGGCTGACCTGAATTCTGGAAATTGAAGCAAACCCTCCAAAAGCTACAAAAGACTTTTTTCAAACTGACATCCCAGTTCACAAAGAAAGTGTCATGCACCAGCTCTGGCAGCACACACTATTCCAAAAACATTTTCACAGCTGGGTGTTCAGAGGAGAAGGCCAAAATACTGGGCAATAATATTGACACATGGTTACAGAGCATTTTGAATATTGGTAACTTCCCTAGGACTACAGACTCTTCACAGTCATCTCAGAATTCCACTAATCCAAAGGTCAATGGCTTTCTCCTGGAGAGATGTGAGAACTTTCTGCATGGGGAGAATGGCAAGGATGAGAAGGGCATGAACTTACCTGCTGATCAGGAAATGCAGGACGTGATAGATTTTCTCTCAGGCTTTAACATGGGCCAGTCCCACCGGGGCTCCCCACTGATGACAAGGTGTAACTCTACTGCCACTACCATGGTGACTGAACAGAAGACAGGAAGCATACAACCACAGGAGCCATCACTGCYATTGGCTCCTCCACTACAGCCACCCCAGGCTGGAGCACACATGCCTCTAGGAGCCCAGCAATGTCTTGCTCCTCAGCAGCAGTCTCCAAAGCGGCAGCAGCCTCAAGTTCAGTACTACCAGCACCTGCTGCAGCCCATTGGATCACAGCTGACTCCACCCTGGTCTTGGGCATCTGGTAAATGGGTACATGACTCATCTCAGCATCCATCACAGCCCATGGCAGCGGGTCTGTCTCCTCTTGGTCAGTGGTCTGGCATATCTGATCTCAGGTCTGATTTTTATAGTTTGGGTTTAGTGAGCAACTATATGGACAATAGGATGTCAGAAGTTTTGGGACAGAAGCCCCAGGGACCTAGGAATAACACCTGGCCAAACCATGACCAAAGTGATGGAGTCTTTGGAATGCTGGGAGAGATTTTGCCTTTTGATCCTGCAGTGAGCTCAGACCCAGAGTTTGCACACTATGTGGCAGGAGTGAGCCAGGCAATGCAGTAGAAGTGGTAAACTCAACATGGCCTCCGGCCAAGCCACCTCTGAGCAACTGGCCACCCATGGAAGATGCTCATCGGACCTAAACTTTGCCAGAGTTCTTCACAGAAGGGGACAGCCTGCACAGCGACTGGTCAGCTGCTCAGGGAGACTTGGCCAGTTCCAGTGATGAGACCTCTTCTGCCAATGGAGACAGCCTGTTTTCCATGTTTTCAGGACTTTGTTGCTGCTGTCAAACAGAGAAGGAAACACAGCAGTGGAGAGCAGGAGACCAGCACACTTCCCTCACCACCTCTCCTGACCACAGTGGAGGACATGAACCAGGATAACAAAACCAAGAACGTGGCCAGCCAAAGCACCGTGGCAGCACCCTTCCCCACTGCCCAGCACGATGCCCAGCTTGGCTTCACCACTCTATGCAGTCGACAGTCCTGGCAGCCAGTGGAAGGACACCATGCAGATGCTGCATTCCCTTGTGTGGGCTGCAGCCAGTGACTGCAATACCACCTCCTTCACCTATGCTCAGATACCACCAGAGCCCCCACCCCCACTAGCATATAAGTCAGCACCCAAGGGCCTCAAGGCCTTCCCTGGTAAGGCTGAGCGTAGAACAGCCTATTTGTCCCAGTACTGACCACAGATAGCCTACTGCCCATCAAAGCTGTTGGGACAACTGTCCCCAGGGCTAACTAGATGACACTAGCCCCCAGAAGGACCAGTGCACCTTGCCCCAGGGACAGAAATGTTTCTTGGGTCAGAGGTAATTGGAAGCTCCTAGTCTTTAAAGCCTGGTTTCTCAAACTTTGAAGGTAGCGGAACCCTGGGAGTCAGCAGAAGATGGAGATTTCTGACACTCAGGGGATGCTGGCAGTCTGCATGCTTAATCAGTACCTCAGGTAATCCTGRTGCAGGTGGCCAAAGGCCACACTTGGGAAAACACAGTCTGAAGGTTGTCAGTCCCGCATGTGGGAAAGGCATGAGGCCTGCAGACTGAGAACAAAACTGGCCATTCTTTGAAACTCTCTTCTCTTTAACACACTGAGTGGGACCCACACCCATCACTAATTTTATAGATATTTTTCATGTAGGCTTTCAGTTAAAACATCTCCTGAGTAAAATGCAGTGGCTCTCTTAAGATCCCAGGTATATTGGCTGAAGGTTAGTTAGCTCAGCACTATCTTCATTTAAGCTTATGTAAGATACTAGTGATGAGAAGCAACCACCTGACTACCCATGGGTTGGTAGCTCCTCTGAAGCACCCAGGGGTGCAGGCTCATGTAATTGATAAGAGCAGAATTGGGGAACTGCTGTCAGGCAAACTCTGGCCACCCATGGGATACAGCCGGTACATGCTGAGTGCAAAGTAGAGCTGCACCTGCTGACCTCATTTCCTTCCGCCATGACCAGGGCAGCATCAGCACCACAGCACCAGAACCATGCTCCTCTACAGAACTGTGGGAGGGGAGGGGTTGCACCAAGGCCCCCACACTCAGAACCACAGCGACATTTCAAGCTGGCTCAAAGACAAAGGAATTATGATGTAGACAGGAATTTAAAACCTTTGTTTAGTCACCAACAACAAAAAAATAAAACCTCACTTTTAGTTAATGTGCGCCAATAAACAGATGATACTCCATGGATTTGGGAATATTTTCCAGCTAGAATGGATCCAGAATTGAGTGGTGCTTAAATTAAGAAATAGTAAATATATCTATATAGAGTAGACATTTCCCACTATATATTAATAGAGGTTGCAGAAGGCTCTTTATATAAAACTTATTTAAAATTTTCATATTTCATCTTTGGAAATGTCTAATTGAGAAAAATCCATGATATTTTCTGGTATGAAAGTTTGACAGTATTTTTTATGTTTTCTTAAATAATTAAACCATTTTAATATATGATAACTACTAATAAATGATTTATTCTTTCTACCGCCAACAAATAAAGAAAGAAAGGAAAAATACAAGATGTATAGTCCAAGGATAACAGGGGCACCAGGAAATAGAATGGAACTGAATTCTGTGTTTGAGGAGATGAACAAATTAAGGCTCTAGTGACCTCAGAGCAAGATCCTACCCAAGTAAACTTATTGTTTATGCATTTCCAGATGAACAGGGATTATGTTTCAAATTATAATGAATTAATTATTATTTTCATTTGGACTTTTAATCTTCAATGAACTACAATCCAGAACTGAAGGGCAATCTTGTGACCAGATCTTAAGGCTGGAAGACACAGTTTTTATTTAAATCTTGAGGTATAGTGACCATAAAAAGTCTATGCCCAAGCAAGGTGGTACATGCCTTTAATCCCAGGATAGAAGCAAGCAGATCTTGGAGTTCAAGGCCAGCATGGGACAGAGCATGTTCCAAGTAAAACAATTTAGGCACAATCATTGTGGTACACATCTTTAATCTGGGCCATAGCTTCTGCTGGAGGCCTACATGTGGACAATGGAAGAAGGAAAGCTTCCTTCTTCTTTGCCTGCTTTCACTTACTTACCAACACATCTATTAGAGCACACTACTTCAGGATTCCAAATTATATAGAASACCAGTTGAACACCCAGCCTTCTGGAATTGAGCAACAACTAGATTTTTGGACTTCCTATTCACAGCTGCCCATGTTTGGGTGAGTTGCACTACAGACTATAAGTCATTCCAATAAATTCCCTTAATATATGGAGAAATTCCATAAGTTCTGTGACTCTAGAGAACCCTGAATAATACATGGAATAAAATTAAAATGATACCTAAAAGACTTTTTAAAAAAATGAATTAAATTTTACTTAATGGGTTTTCTGGGTACCTCAATTCAAATAATTCTCATCTCGCATTGAAAGGAAAGCTCTATCTCATCACTTGATTACCCACATGTTTCCATCTGATTCTGTGAGTTCATTTGCTACTTCTTAATATATATTTATTTTCATGCAGATAAAAACACTTTTCTTCTTACTAAAAAGACTAATAATTTTTAAGAGCAGTATTGTTCTGAAATGCACCAATTTCATGTTCATTGGGGAGGAAAATCATCACATTTGGGGGGAACATAAAACAGAGATTTATTTTCTTTAATTAAAACTCTCAGATGGCATCAGTTTTTAAAAAACATTTCATTTATTAAAATGTATTCATTTTTAAAACAAAAAATTAAAGCTCATTTAGAAAAGAAGCATGTTTTAAAAAAAAAAAACTCCCTGTTCCCCAATGAACAACCTCCTGCTTCCCTGTCCTGGTATTCCACTACACTGCTACATCAAGCCTTTCCAGAAGCAGGGGCCTCTCCTTCCATCTCTTGGATATCATTTGATATGTGAATTGTGTCGTGGGCATTCTGACATTCTGGACTAATATTCACTTATGAGTGAATGCATACTATGTCTGTTCTTTTCTGATTGTTACATCACTTAGCATATTTTCCAGTTCCACCCACTGGCCTAAGAATTTCATGAATTCATTATTTTTAATAGATGAATAGTATCCCATTATGGAAATATACCACATTATCTGTATCCATTCCTCTTTTGAGGGACGTCTGGGTTCTTTCCAGCTTATGNAGTGGATTACATTGGTGTATTTCTGTATATTGAACCATACCTGCATCCCTGGGATGAAGCCTACTTGATAGTGGTGAGTGGTTGTTTTGATGTGTTCTTGGATTCAGTTTTCAAGAATTTTGTTGAGTATATTTGCATTAATAATCATAAGCAAAATTGATCTGAAGTTTTCTTTCTTTGTTGGGCCTTTGTGTGGTTTAGGTATCAACATAACTGTYGTAACTGTGACTTCAGAGAATGAATCAGGTATTGTTCTTTCTGTTTCTATATTTTTGGAATAGTTTGAGAAGTATTGGTATTAGGTCATCTTTCAAGGACTGATAGAATTCTACACTAAAACCATCTGGCCCTGGGTTTCGATTGGTTAGAAGGCTTTTAATGACTGCTTCTATTTCCTTAGGGGTTATGGGACTATTTAGATGGTGTGTCTGATCCTGATTTAAGTTTGGTACTGGTATCTGTCTAGAAAATCATCCATTTCATCTMGACTTTTTATGATTTGTTGAATATAGGCTTTTATAGTAGGATCTGATGATTTTTTGAATTTCCTCTGTTTTTGTTGTTATATCTCCCTTTTCATTTCTGATTTTGTTAATTTGGATACAGTCTCTGTGCCCTTTAATTAGCTTGGCTAAGAATTTATCTATCTTGTTGATTTTCTCAAAGAACCAGCTCCTAGTTTTGTTAATTCTTTGTTTAGTTCTATATGTTTTAATTGGTTGATTTCAGACCTGAGTTTGATTATTTCCTGTCATCTACTCCTCTTCAGTCTGTTTGCTTCTTTTTGTTCTAGAGCTTTCAGATGTGTTATTAAGTTGCTAGTGTAGGATCTCTCCAATTTCTTTATGAAGCACTGAGTGCTATGAGTTTTCCTCTTAGCACTGCTTTCATTGTGTTCCATTTTTGAGTATGCTGTGCCTTCATTTTAGTTAAATTTTAGAAAGTGTGGTTATGTATGGTATTAACTGGTCTTGCTTTCTCTGACTGGAGTCTGTCTCTCCTATGAGCCTGGTGATGGACGTCCTAGAGTCAGGCTGTCTTTGGGTGTGTGAGGGAATCKGGAGCACCTGATCTGTGAACCTGGCTGTGAAGGACCTCTTGTGACCCTGGTGGTATCAGAAGTCCTGGGGTCAAGCTTCTCTGGTGGTGGCGGTGTGTTGAGGGGACTAGAACACAAGATCCTCTATGGTTCTTTTCAAGCACTGGTACATCTAGAAAACTAGGCTTCGCTACAATTTTTTTGTTTTGTTTTGTTTTGTTTTGTTTTAAAGCATGTGATTCCAAATCTTGTCATACCRTAATTACAATTCTGTTTATGGATCATTTATGAGTTCCACTCTCTGGTTAACTTCATAGACATCTGACTACAGTGGACATCCTAATAAATTACTTATGTGAACAAAGTTTTTCTTTACTAGAAATCACAATACTTAAAGGTCTGTGTATATTCAAAGCCTTTAGTCCCGTTTTTGCTTTTCCATTTATCCTATGGACTTATGGTGTGGCACCATACACATGAATGGTATATATAGTCATTTGTCAAATAAACAATTCTGTTAGCAACAGTGGAATTCTGACTTGAGACAGAGAAGGCGTTCCTTAATAGATGAAAGGAATAGCTCCACCCAGCTCCTCTTACCATGTTTCAGATATTTCTAAAGGCAGACTTTCTAGAGCTGCCAAGTATCAATCAATCAATAATCAATCATCAATCAATCAGTCAGTCATTCAAGCTGTCTCTATCCATCTCTCTGTGTTTGTCTCTCTCTTTCTCTGACACACACACCCAACACAACACACACAACACACACAACACACACATGCCCAAATGGAGAAAATAATTGTGTTTTACAGTCGCCGGGCAGTGGTGGCGCACGCCTTTAATCCCAGCACTTGGGAGGCAGAGGCAGGCGGATTTCTGAGTTTGAGGCCAGCCTGGTCTACAG
>BDUI01003595.1:57705-69209 GCA_002335545.1 Apodemus speciosus
AAAAAAAAAAAAAAAAAATTGTGCTTTACTGTCAATAAAATGTTTCACTTTCTTTGAGTCCAAAAGAAAATAATTCTTAGTTTTTGACACTTTGAAACACATACAAATGATCTCAGAACTTACCCTTAAGGATAGATTGTGAACAGTCAGTTGAAACCATTTTTCAGTGGGTATTAAAAGCATTGCTGATTTTAATGTTCTGATCTGCCCTATCTGAAATAGATGTTTAAAAGTTGATCTTATTTAGAAGGGCTATGTAGGAGCAAATCGTTACAGCTTTCTGGAACCAAAGTACTTATCACCCTAGGATGGGCCTTGGGAAAACAGTCTGGCACAATGATTTTTCCATCTATTAGCACTGGTACTATAATTTCAGCACTTCAAAGCACAGACAAAATTGCAAGTCCATCATGATATTCTGAGTTCATTTTAACTGCATTGTAGATGCTCAGGAATAACTGCTGCCTAGACTGTGTGCCTAGACAGGACACAGAATTGGATATACTAAAAYCCAGATCCAATCAGTAATTTCCTGATACTGGTGGTGAGTTCATTATCATTGCATTCAAAGCAGTCCCCTCTGTACTTTAGGTTCTACAACATCTTATGGATCAAAGATGAAACAGGAGTAGCTGCCCATGGAATAGTGCTGCCTATGGTTGGGCTGAACCCTCCTACATCAATTAACAATTAAGACAATTCCATACTAACATGACTTCACGTCAATCTTATCTGGGAATTCTCCTAATTAGGGATCTCTACCAGAGATTCAGGCATCACTAGACTATATCAAGTTGATAGTTAAAGCTTACTAGTACATCCTTTCTGTTTACCATCAAATGATTATTCACCGAACATAACTTAGTAATCAAAGAACTATATGAAAGTACAGTAATGGCATGGCAAACATTACTACTCATAATTTAATTAACCTTTAGAAATATTATTACCTGACTCAGCCAGTCTATTTACTTGGTTTTTGACTCTTCTTTACTCATCAGTAAAAGCAATTGGCACTTAATATAGATATAGATTCAGATCTTTGTCATAATAATTAAGGTGGGGTGCTTTATCAAGGCTCATTCTGATGACTAGAGGAACATTTARAACCTTTTATTCTATAACACTGTCACTGCAATAGCCAATTTGTGGGTGGCTTTTGGTCTTTTGGTAAGTCCTTGGTCTAACTGCAGTCCAGTCTTATGAGATATCATTACAACAATTTATAGCACTAGGGTATGCCAGATGCAGCTGAATCATTCATGTGACTACTCTGGATCATGTTATGTGAGTCTTTTAATGGCTATCATCTGTCATACTCCAGTGTCTAATACAAGTTTTACAGCAGCACATAAACCATGGGTTACAGAGTGGACTCTGTAGAGTATCAAATAGTTGAGAAACTGATAAAGCCATGAAATGGTGAGAAAAGAGATGTAATTGTGACCCAGCCCTTTGCAGATCACCATCATCCTGAGATGCTTCTGAGAGTGTAGTTATGACTCTGTCCCTTGCATCTTTCTATCATCTTAGGTTGCTTCTCTCAATGTAGTGGGCTGGCTTGCTCCTGTTCTTCCCGAGTCTCATTCTTCACTGCTAAAGACAGACTAAAGTGTGATGCGAGTGTAACATTGTCAGAGAAAGAGAAAATGGTCTTGGTAGCAAAACTTCAGTCAGAATGATAGCTATTAACAGTGCCTGCTCATTCGGTGCCCATGGGGTAATGAATGCATTCCTCTTTTGCAGGAAAGAGGCCATTGCTCCTATGAGTTACTGATATTTGTTGCACCTATTCCTGCAGGGAAACTTTATTCTCTACAATTGAGCACATCTAGATCATTCAGGGGAGCACAAATGAGAACCATGGGTCACCTTCAGAAACATCTGATCATTATTCTCACACTGCCAGGAAGGAAGTGCTTTCAGACATTAATCAAATTCTTTCAGCTGGCCCCAAAGAACTGCATGTGTCTACCTTCTACAATTCTTTATTGTGTTTCTGTTGCCTTAGTCTTAGTTCATGCCTATGACCATTCCTTACAAAGTTCCAACAACATCACAATCTTTGCATGCAATAGCCTTCCTTAAATTACTTGCTAAATTATTATTCCTGTTATGGCTTAAATTTCCCTTGTGACTTTTCATTTTGTGGCTACAGAGGATACCACTCTTGAATGATCCTGGCACACTACACCTGTCTGCTGATGCCCTAAACCTAAGCCTTCTGGCAAGTCCATTGCCCTCTGGTATTTTAAATCTCCTTTTTCCTCCTGGGTGCTCTTGCTCTCAGCCATTGCCTGCTGCCTCTTCTCAGTTTGGCATTGTAGGACAGGCACGAGGTTATGTCCTGCCCTTTGGCTACTATACCTGGACAGGGTTGCTCTGCTGATAATAGCCTTTTATCATTCTGCTAAGGTTTCCAGTAGATGAAGCCACATCTCTTTCTTTGTTTCACTTCTATTAATTTCTAAAGGTTGGATGTGTTAGAATGTTTGGAAGGAGGAGATTCAATTTCATAACAATACTTTATACTCTCCCTATTAGGGCCAGCTGGAATAATGCAACTTTGAACTAAGATCTATTTTACTTTTAGTTGTACATGGTTTGTGTGTGTGTGTGTGTGTGTGTGTGTGTGTGTGTGTGTGTGTGTGTGTGTCTTTGTAGGTGCCTATAGAAACCAGAAAAGGGTGTTGGACTGTACTCCTTTGTCAAGAGCAGTATGTGTTCTTTTTTTTATTGAATAGTGTCTTTATTTACATTGCCAATGGTAAAACCTTTNCCTCCACTTGAACCAGCACCATTTGTTGAAATTTTTCCACTGGATGGTTTTAGTTCCTTTGTCAAAGATCAAGTGACCATAGGTGTGTGGGTGCATTTCTGGGTCTTCAATTCTAATCCATTGATCTACCTGCTGGGCACTGTACCAATACCATGCAGTTTTTAACACTGCTGCTCTGTAGTACTGCTTGAGGTCCAGAATAATGATTTCCCCAGAATTTCTTTTACTGTTGGGAATAGTTTTTAGCTATCCTGGGTTTTTTTTATATACCAGATGAATTTGAGAATTGTTCTTTCTAACTCTATGAAGAATTGAGTAGGGATTTTGATGGGAATTGCACTGAATCTGTAGATTGCTTTTGGCATGATGACCATTTTTACTATATTAATCCTGCCAATCCAAGAGCATGGAAGTTTTCTCCATCTTCTGTCTTCTTCAAGTTCTTTCTTCAGAGACTTGAAGTTCTTGTCATACAGATCTTTCACTTGTTTAGTTACAATCACACCACAGTACTTTATATTGTTTGTTGCTATTGTGAAGGATGTCATTTCCCTAATTTCGTTCTCAGCCTGTTTATTCTTTGAGTATAGGAAGGCTGCTGATATGCTTGAGTTAATTTTATATCCAGCCACTTTGATGGAGTTGTTCATCAGCTGTAGGAGTTCTCTGGTGGAGTTTTTTGGGTCACTTAAGTATACTATCATATCATTTGCAAATAGTGATAATTTGACTTCTTCCTTTTCAATTTGTAACACTTAGAACTCCATTTGTTGTCTAATTGCTGTAGCTAGAATTTCAAGTACTATATTGAATAAATATGGAGAGAGAAGGCAGCATTGTCTAGTCCCTGATTTTAGTGGGATTGCTTCAMGTTTCTCTCCATTTAGTTTGATGTTGGCTATTAGTTTGCTGTATATTGCTTTTATTATGTTTAGGTATGGGCCATGAATTCCTGTTCTTTCCAAGTCCTTTAACATGAAAGGATGCTGAATTTTTTCAAATGTTTTTTTCAGCATCTAATGAAACAACCATGTGTTTTTTCTTTGAATTTGTTTATTCAAATTATTTGTAGTGGAGTATATTGATGAATTTCTGTATATTGAACCATCGCTGCATCCCTGGGATAAAGCGAACTTGATCATGGTGAATGATCATTTTGATATGCTCTTGCATTCGGTTGGTAAGAACTTTATTGAGTGTTTTTACATCAATGTTCATAACAGAAATTGGTCTAAAGATTTCTTTTTTTGTTGGATCATTGTGTTTTTGATATTGGCGAAATTGTGGCTTCATAGAACAAGTTGGGTAGTATTCCTTCTGCTTCTATTTTGTGGAATAGTTTGAAGAGTATTGGTGTTAGTTCTTCTTTGAAGGTCTGATAGAATTCTGCTCTAAAACAATCTTGTCCTGTCCTTTTTTTTGTTTGGGAGACTGTCAATTAGCACTTCTGTTTCTTTAGGGATTATGGTACATTATTTTACATGGTCTACCTGATCCTGATTTAACTTTGATCTTTGGTATCTGTCTAGGAAATTGTCCATTTCCTCCAGATTTTCCAGTTTTGTTGTCTATAGGCTCTTGTAGTAGGATCTGATGATTTTTTGAATTTCCTCAGTTTCTGTTGTTACATCTGCCTTTTCATTTCTGATTTTGTTAATTTGGATACTGAGTCTGTGCCCTCTGTTTCGTCTGGTTTATCTATCTTGTTGATTTTCTCAAAGTACCAGCTTCTGGTTTTGCTGAGTCTTTGCATAGTTCTTTTTGTTTCTACTTGATTGTTTTCAGCCCTGAGTTTGATATTACCTGCCTTCTGCTCCCCTTGTGTGTATTAGCTTCTTTCTGTTCTAATGGTTTCAGGTGTTCTGTTAAGCTGCTAGTGTAGGTTCTCTCCAGCTTCTTTGTGGAGGCACTCAAAGCTATGAGTTTTCCTCTTAGCACTGCTTTCATTGTGTCCCATATATTTGAGTATGTTGTGCCTTCATTTTCAGTAAATTCTAAAAAGGTTTTAATTTCTTTCCTTATTTCYTCCTTAACCAAGGTATCATTGAATAGAGCATTGTTAAGCTTCCATGTGTATGTGGGCTTTCTGTTGTTTTGTTGCTATTAAAGGCCACCCTTACTCCATAATGATCTGATAGGAGGCATGGAATTAGTTTGATCTTCTTATATCTCTTGAGGTCTGTTTTGTGATCAATTATATAGTCAGTTTTGGAGAAGGTATATGTGGTGCTGAGAAGAATGTATATTCTTTTGATTTAGGATGAAATGTTCTATAAATATCTATTAAATCCATTTGTTCCAAAACTTCTTTTCGTTTCATTGTGTCTCTGTTTAATTTGTGTTTCCCTGATCTGTCCATTGAGGAGAGTGGAGTGTTGAAGTCACACACAATTATTGTGTGGGGTGTGATGTGTGCTTTAAGCTTTAGTAAAGTTTCTTTTACAAATGAGGGTGCCCTTGAATTTGGAGCATAGATGTTTAGAATGGAGAGTTCTTCTTTGTAGATTTTTCCTTTGATGAGTACAAAGTGTCCTTCTGTGACTTTTTGATGACTTTTGGTTGAAAGTCTATTTTATTGGATATTGCAATGCCTACTCCATCTTGTTTCATGGTACCATTTGCTTGGAAATCTGTTTTCCAGCCTTTTACTCTGAGGTAGTGTTTGTTTTTGACACTGAGATGTGTTTCCTGTATGCAGCAAAATGTTGGGTCTTATTTATGTATCCAGTCTGTTAGTCTATGCTTTTTTTTTATCTGGGAATTGAGTCCATTGATGTTAAGAGATGTATAGAGTCCAGTGATGTTAAGAGTTGTTAAGGAATAGTAATTTCTGCTTTCTGCTATTTTCGGTGTAATTTTTATGTTTGTGTGCTTATTTTCTTTTGGGTTTATTGAAAGAAGATTAATTTATTGCTTTTTCTAGTGTGTAGTTTCCCTCCTTTTGTTGGTGTTTTCTATTTAATTATCCTTTGTAGGGCTGGATTTGTGGAAAGATACTGTGTAAAGTTGTTTTTGTCATGGAAAACCTTGGTTTCTCCATCTGTGGTAATTGAGAGATTTGCTGGATAGAGCAGTCTGGGTTTGTATTTGTGTCCCCTTAGTGTCTTTAGGACATCTGCCCAAGTTCTTCTGACTTTCATAATCGTTGGTGAGTTGTCTGGTGTAATTCTGATMGGTCTACTTTTATATGTTACTTGACCTTTTCCCCTTACTGCTTTTAATATTGTTTCTTTGTTTAGTACATTTGGTGTTTTAATTTTTATGTGACAGGAGGAATTTCTTTTCTGGTCAAATCTATTTGGAGTTCTGTAGGCTTCTTGTATGTTCATGGGCATCTCTTTCTTTAGGTGAGGGAAGTTTTCTTCTATGTTTTGTTGAAGACGTTTACTGGCCCTTTAAGTTGGACATCTTCACTCTCTTCTATACCTATAATCCTTAGGTTTAGTCTTCTCATTTTGTCCTGGATTTCCTGGATGTTTGGGGTCAGGAKTTTTTTGCATTTTGCATTTTCTTCGACTGCTGTGTCAATGCTTTCTATGGTATCTTCTGCTTCTAAGATTCTCTCTTCTATCTCTTGTATTCTGTTGTTGATGCTTGGATCCATGACTCCTGGCTTCTTTTCTCGGTTTTCTATGTCCAGAGTTGTTTCCCTTTGTGATTTCTTTATTGATTCTACCTCCATTTTTAGATCCTGGATGATTTTGTTCAATTCCTTCACCTGTATGTTGTGTTCCTTTAGTTCTTCTAGGGCTTCTCCCTGTTTACGTGTGTTCTCCAGTATTTCTGTAAGGGAGTTATTTATGTCCTTCTTGAAGCCCTCCATCAGCATCAGGAGCAGTGATTTTAAATCCAAATCTTGCTTTTTCTGGTGTGTTGAGGTATCCAGGACTTGCTGTTGTGGGAGAATTGGGTTTGGATAGTGCCATATTGCCTTGATTTCTGTTAGTAAAGTTCCTACATTTGCCTTTTGCCATCTAGTTATCTCTGGTGTTAGTTGGTCCACCTGTCACTGGCTGATGCTTGTCCCTCCTGTGTGCCTGCAGGTCTATCTCAGCACCCCTGGGTGACTGTCTTTCCACTGGCACAGATTGCTGTGGGTCTGCCCAGCTCCTGTGTGCAGGTCAGGCCCTGGCAGACCCACTCCTAAATGATCTTACATGGGTGTTCTCTGTGTTCCTAGCTGTAACAGTCCGCTCAGTCTCAGAAGTGAAGATGTTGGCCTCACCTCAAATCAGGGGACTCCCTGCACAGCACATATACCCTAGCAGACTAGGTGTACATTCGGCTGAGTAGGTGCTGCTCAGCTCCTGGGTACAAGTGGGGCCCTGGGGGGCCATGTCCAGAACAATTTTATACTTGTGTATCTCTGTGTTCCTGGTTGCACCTGGCTGCTCAGTCACAGGAGCATAGATGGTGGTAGCCTCACCTCTAAAGGAGGTACTCCCTCTAACTCCGGGACTCCCTGCAATACAGATGTCCCCTGGCAGGGTAGGTGCACAGAATGCTGTGGAGCTGCCCAGCTCCTGGGTGCAGGTGGAACCCTGGAGGGCTGTGCCCCAAGCAATCTTCTACTCAGGTGATCTCTGTGTCCCTCTCTGCACCCCACCCCAAACTTTAAAGTGACCCAGTTCATCATTTCAAATTTATGTTTAACTATGAACTTAAAAATGGTTTAACCTTGGAGCTGGAAAGATGGTTTCCTGGTTAGGAGCACTTGTTTATATGAGAACGTGGGTTCATTTTCTAGTACCAGATCAGGTGGCTGACAACTGCCTGTAACTCCAACCTCAGAAGATAGAATGCTTCTCTGCCTTCATTGCTCCTGCATGTACATCCTGCACATGGTTCACACAACACAACTCAGGTTCACACACAGATACATAAAGTAAATTTCTTCTTTTTTTAAGAGAAGGTTTAACCTTATTCCATGAAATGGAAAACCTAAAAAAATGTAGCCTCACCTCTAMAGGAGGTACTCCCTCTAACTGCGGGGACTCCCTGCAGTGCAAATGTCCCCTGGCAGGGTAGGTGCACAGAATGCTGTGGAGCTGCCCAGCTCCTGGGTGCAGATGGAACCCTGGAGGGCTGTGTGAGATGAATGTCTCTAAATATGCAACCTAGCAATATTATAACAAGAATAAGTAAATAATTTGAACATATCCAAAATACATTGTTGCCCTGCTAATTAAGCCATTACCTGGATAGATTTCTGAGCTCAGCACAATATGAGATCTCCATTCACTGGCATGGCTTTCCCTTCTCTGACTTTGTCTGGAGAGATCAACCCCTCCCCACAACTCTACTTGCAGAATGTTACATAGCCTCCTTAAGGTTACAGGTTCAACTTCCTTTCTCCTGACAAGAACCTGTTCAGCAAGCATCTGAGATTCCTAAAGTGCCTTCCCTTGCTAATGAGGAATTTTAGTACCATAAGCCTTTACCCAATGACTTTTGCCCATCCTGAATATTCTGACCTCCATCTTCAAAACTATATAAGTCTTGATTGAATCACCCCAAGTAAAGTTGATCTTCCTCTCCACAGCTGATCTTAGGGTTGTCATTTCCGTATATATTCACAGGGCTTCCAAGGCCCATGTCTGTCATTTCTGCACCCTTTGCCATCATGGACCAATATTGGCTAATGATCCCTGGGACAGGGAGGGTCACGACCTATACTAAGGCTAAACTGAAAAGTAAATACTCTAAACAAACAGATAATCCAAAGCCCAGGGCAGAATGAATATAGTGTAGAGTTCTACCAGGTGTCCTAAGAATATCCAACACAAATACTACTCATTTTTTCTGAAATATGTAGAAATTGAAAAAAATCATTTTAAAGTGATTTTATGAAGCCAGCATTATGTTGACACACAAACCAGACAAATAATTAATAAATATGATATAATACAAATAATTTTATTAGCATTGGAACAAAAACTATCAATTAAAGATTTGCAAACTGAATTCAAGAACACATTAAAAAGATTAACTATCATAATTAAGTCAGTTGCATTCCAAAGATGCTGTGATGGTACAACATATCATTTAATTCTGATTAACGATCCATTTCAATGTTTACTATTTAATTCTTAACTCTAGCCTCCAAATTTAGTACTAGCAAAAAACAAATGAAATATCAGTTTATGAAAACTTTTAAAATATTTCATATCTTGACAAATAGGAAAGCTACCAATTTTTATCCTGTAGAAAGCTGACATGTACACTTTTTTTTTTTTACTGGATATATTCTCTATTTATATTTCATTTCCNCTGACCAAGGACCATTCCTCCCACTGATGCCCAACAAGGCCTTCATCTGCCACATTTTTGGCTGGAACCATGTGTGCCCCTTGGTTGATGGTTCACTCCCTGGGAGGCTTGGGGCATCTGGGTGGCCGAAATCATTGTTCGTCCCATGGGGCTGTGAACCCCTTCAGCTCCTCTGGACCATCCTCCAGCTCCTCCATTGGGGACCCCATGCCCAGTCCAATAGTTGGTTGTTAGCATCTGCCTCTGTATTTGTAAGGCTCTGGCAGGGCCCCTCCAGAGACAACCATGGCATGCTCTTTTTGGTATACACTTCTTGTCGTCCATAGTAGTGTCAGGGTTTGTTGACTGTTTATAGGATGACGTCCCAGGTAGGGCAGTCTCTGGGTGGCCTTTACTTCAGTCTCTGCTTCACACATTGTCTTCCTTATTGCTCCTGTGACTATTTTGTTCCCTTTCTAAGAGGAACCAAAGCACCCTCACTGAAGTCCTCCTTCTTCTTGAGCTAGGTGAATTGTAACTTATTTATTTTGAGCTTTTGGGCAAACATACGCTTATTAGTGAGTGCATACCATGTGTGTCCTTTTGTGATTGGGTTGTCTTGCTCAGGATGACACTTTCTAGTTCCATCCATTTGCCTAAGAATTTTACGATTTTATTGATTTTAATAGCTGAATAGTACTCCACTGTGTGTATATACCATAGTTTCTGTATCCATTCCTCTGTTGAGGGACATCTGGATTCTTTCCATCTTCTCATCTTCTGGCTATCACAAATAAGGCAGCTATAAATATAGTGGAGCATGTGTCCTTATTACATGTAGGAGCATCTTCTGGGTATATGGCCAGGATTGGTATAGCTAGGTCCTCTGGTAGTACTATGTCTTATTTTCTGAGGAATCACCAAACTGATTTCCAGATTGGTTTTACCAGCTTGCAATCCCACCAACAATGGAGAAGTGTTCTTTTTTCCCCCACATCCTCTCCAGCAACTGCTGTCCCCTGAGGTTTTCTTCTTAGCCATTCTGACTGGTGTAAGGTGGAATCTCAGTGTGGTTTTGATTTGCATTTCCCTGATAACTACGGATGCTGAACATTTCTTTAGGTGCTTTAGAGCCATTTGAGTTTCCTCAGTTGAGAATTCCCTGTTTASTTCTGTACCCCATTTTTAATAGGGCTATTTGACTCTCTGGAGACTAACTTCTTGAGTTCTTTGTATACACTGAATATTAGCCCTCTATCAGATGTAGGGTTGATAAAGATCTTTTCCCAATTTGTTGGTTGCCATTTTGTCCTATTGACTGTGTCTTTTGACTTACAGAAGCTTTTCAGTTTTATGATGTCCCATTTGTTGATTCTTGTTCTTAGAGCATAAGCCATTGGTGTTCTGATCAGGAACTTTTCCCCTGTGCCCATGTGTTCAAAATTCATCACCACTTTTTCCTCTATAAGCTTCAGTGTGTCTGGTTTTATGTGTAGATCCTTAATCCACTTGGACTTGAGCTTTGTGCAAGGAAATAAGAATTAGTCGATTTGCATTTTTCTGCATGCAGATCTCTAGTTGATCAAGCACCATTTGTTAAAAATGCTATCTTTTTTTCCACTGGATGTTTTTAGCTCCTTTGTCAAATATCAAGTGACCATACATGTGTGGGTTCATTTCTGGGTCTTCACTTCTATTCCATTGATCTTCCTGCCTGTCTGCACACTAATACCAAACAGTTTTTATCACTACTGCTCTGTAGTAGAACTTGAGGTCAGGGATGGTGATTCCCCCAGAAGATCTATTGTGGAGAATAGTTTTTACTATCCTGGTTTTTTTGTTATTCCAGAGGAATTTGAGAATTGCTCTGTCTATATCTATGAAGAATTGATTTGGGATTCTGATGGGGATTGCATTGAATCTGTAGATTGCTTTCAGCAAGATGGCCATTTTTACTATATTGATTCTACCAATCCATGAACATAAAGGATCTTTCTACCTTCTCAGACTTTCTTTGATTTTTTCTTCAGAAACTTAAAGTTCTTGTCATATAGATCTTTCACTTGCTTTGTTAGGGTCACACCTAGGTATGTCATATTATTTGGGATTATTGTAAAGGGTATCATTTCCCTAATTTCTTTCTCCTCTTGTTTATCCTTTGAGTAGATGAAGACTACTGATTTGCTTGAATTAATTTTATATCCAGCCATTTTGCTGAAGTTGTTTATCAGCTTTAGGAGTTCTCTGGTGGAAGTCTTGGGTTCGCTTAAGTATACTATCATATCATCTGCAAATAGTGATGTTTTGACTTCTTCCTTTCCAATTTGTATACCTTTGACCTCCTTTTGCTGCCTGACTGCTCTGGCTAGGACTTTTGCCAATTTGTTGGTTGCAGTTTTGTCCTTTTGACAGTGTCCTTTGCCTTACAGAAACTTTGTAATTTTATGAGGTCCCATTTGTCAATTCTTGATCTTAG
>BDUI01003596.1:44064-55871 GCA_002335545.1 Apodemus speciosus
AAGTGCTGGGATTAAAGGTGTGCACCACCACTGCCCGGCCTTATATTTTTTTAATTAAAGTTTATTCATTCCGTGATTTGCCTTGAAAGGGTATGAAGGGTGGAATTAGGTAGTTAGATGGTGTTAAACAAAAAATTAGTCATTCATGGAACAAGTAGGTTACAACAGAGACTTTGAAAACAATTAGGAAGTGAAGGCAGAGAATATATTTTCTCCTAGTTAAACATGCTCTAAGTTTTTCTTTACTCTGAAGGCAATTTAACAGCATACAGTTTTAAGATCTGTTATATCACCATGTGTGCTCTAGAAGTGTGTATTTCTGACTTACATCTCTTCTCACTCTACTCTAAAGTTATATTCTAGCACATCATCATAAAGCAATTGTCTTAATTTTATTTTCATAAATTATCAGTGACTAAGAGTACATGTATTTGTCTTCCCTAGAAAAATCACTATATTTGATAATAACGTTTACTTTACAACTCACATAAATATTTGTGCATATTAGAGATATTAAATTTGAAGACTCCAAGAATGTAGTTAATGGTATTTTAAGGAACACAAGATCTAAAATATTTTCTGTATGGTATTTTTGAGTTGTAAAGAGTAAATGGAGAAAGAATTGCATTTTAATAATACTGAAAATAATTTAATTAGTAATGAAGACATAGCAATATTTGGTACACCTGGAATTGTGTGATTTTCAAATAACTAATATTAAAGAGCATTTACTTTTTGTTGGAAATATAAGCATTTTCTCTCACACACTTTTCTCTCACAGAATATATCACTAGCACGGTTTGCCCTCCTTCCATCTCTCCCATCTTCCCTCTTTCCCAAACCTACTCCCCTTCTGTTTTCTTTCAGAGAAAGGCATGTTTTCAAGAGACAACAGCCAAACATGACAAGGCAAGATACAATAAGACAAGGCAAAGGCCCTTGCACAGGGACAGGACAAGGGAGTCCAATAGAAGGAACAGTCAAAAGAATCAGAGACACATCTGCTTCCACTGCTATGAGTCCCATGGAAAACAGAAGCTAGCAGCTGTAACTCAGACAGAGGGTGTGGCACAGACCCAAGCAGCCCCCACGCTTGCCACTTCAATGTGTGAGCCTGCGTGAGTTCTGCTTTGTTGACTCACTGGGCGATTTTCTCCTGGTGTCCTCCATCTACCCTGACTCAATGGGATTCCCTTCAAGGTGAGAAAGAAATGAAGACCACTATTTAGAGTCTGCTTTCGCATAGTGTCTGGTTATGGGTCTCTGCATCTGCTCCCACCTGCTGCCAGAGGATGGCCCTGGTGACTGGACTAGGCACCAATCTATGAGTATGGTAGAATATCATCAGGAATCATCTGATTGCCCTTTTTCTTTTTTTCCAGTTGGGTTTGCCACTCTCGCAAGTTCTGTACCACCACAAGTTTATTCTACTTCAGAGGTAAAGGCTAATTTCCTGATGTTACTGAGCTTCTTCACACACATGGATTGTTTGCATTAAGCTTCTTAGTGCTAAAAGACTAGAACAGAAGTGTACAGGGGATAATCAGGGATGCCAGGACTTTTAGGAAGATCATCTTCAAAATGCAGAGGTTGCAAAGGATATTGGCACATAGCAACCAATGTCATAGTGTAGATGATAGATATGTACTAAGCTCTTTCATTGTGCCCTGGGCTCTGCTAGTTGCTTGTTTGGGGCTTCACATTGTGATCCTCTGGATACAGCTACTGTCCTTACTACAGAGGTGAATAAGCTGAGGTTAAGTAGGGTTAACCAGATTATTCAAGGTCACATAGTAGGTAGGTTATAGTCCATAGTATATTCTAATTAAGGTGATATTTTCAAAAATTTTGCTTTTCTCCATTAATTTTCTTGAATATTGGTTCATATTGTCTTTCAACACATTTAATATGACAAATGTTGGAGAAAAAACATGACAGAGATGCTCTTTCCTGGGAACATGGTGTAGATAAAATATTTGCATATGTATGATATGTTAAATATAGGATATATATGGTACATATACACATATACATACAAATATATATATATATATATATTTATACACACACACTTCGTTCATCTATCTTTCTATATCTTTCTATAACAATCTCTATCAATCTATATAAGCTCCATACATATGTGGAGTTCAATCAGACACATGTGGTTACAAACCACCTTGTGCAAGGACATCCTACTGCAACTTTTAGTACTATGAACCAATGAATGTAAGTTGGGATATCTTGAGACTGAAGTGGAAGGCATTTCTACCCTAGCTTTGAGAAAWAATTAGAGTGTGTGGCTGTGTCCATCTGCGATATGGGTAGGGGTCAAACACATGCCATGACAGTTATGTAGTGGTCAGAGGAAAACTGTGTGTATTTGTCTTTCTCCTACCACTTTTATGTGTGTTCTGTAGATCAAATTTAGGTCACCAGACTTACAGGGTATGCAATACCAATTTGCAATCCAGTGTTTTGTAAACTTGATGGAAACTAGGTCATCTGCAAAAGAGAAACCCCAACTGGAAAAAAAAAAGTCTTGATCAGATCAGCCTGTTGGCATATTCTTGAGGCATATTGATTGATATGCTGGTAGTCCTGGGTTGTACAATAAAGCAGACTGAGAATACTATTGAAAGCAAGTCAGTAAGCAGTTCCCCATGGCTTCTGCTTCAGTTTCTACCTCCAGGTTCTTGCTTTAAATTCCTGATCTGACTTTTCTTAGTGATACACTGTGACCCAGGATGTGTACATTAAACAAACCCTTCCCTTTCTACAAGTTGGCTGAGTCTGTACGTTACCACAGCCACAGCAAAGCAAACCAGGACACGGGGCAAACAGTTTTACCTGCTGAGCAATCACTCCAGCCTACACTGGCTTCTTTCCATTGAGTCTTGAAGTTGATATTTTAGATACAAGAATTCAGTTTGAAGTAAGCTGCGGCTATAATCTTTTCCAAAAAATGATACTGAAGAATTAGAAGCAGAGAGAGAGGTGAGAAGATCCAGGCTTGCTGCTCTTACACAGTCACATTCACTTGCTTCCATGCTCGGCAGTCCTCCAGCGACCCATGACTTCTCATGAGTCTCCATCTCTTCAGTGTTCCATGGTCCCCAGTGTTACTGTCCTGGGGACTAAGAGGCTTCCAATGCTTGGATGTTTAGGGGAACATTTAAACCAAACCATATGCAAATTACAATCCCATCCTAACTTTATCTTCTTCTTCCCATACCTTCCCATATACCTGAGCCAAATCCAAGCTCTTTGCAATTCTGAGAGCAAGCCACAATGTTTTTATTTTTGACTGCACAGATCTGTCTGCCTGACAGCCTTTCTTTACTACAAGGACAGAATTGAAAACATACAGTTTTCTGGGATAAAATGCTGTACAAGATACCTTTTGGGGGTGGAAATACATTTAAAAATAATCACTTTGCCACTAGCCTTTTTTTTTTTTTATTGTATCAGCAATCTTGGCATTGTGCAAAGCAATTTTTCAATTTTCTTGTGTCTTTCAGCATTTTCCAATTATTTTCAGATTCTTTTGTGTTTCCATTTTTTTAAATGAAAATTATGTTTTGAATGAAATATAAAATAGAAAATACATTTTGACTTTTTGTGAGGTTTTGGCAAACTTCAGCCAAACTGTTTCTTTTCTTCTTTTAATACTATAAACTGGAGACCTGTTACTTATTGTTATAAATGCCCTGCCTCCATCTTTTCCCTTCTTTCAGTTGTCCTTCAAGTCTCTGTTTAAACATCAGTATTCCTAGGAGCCAGTGGGGTGGCTAAGTATATAAAGGTGCCCCAGCCAGTCAGAGCTGACTCTTCCAGATCATTCACCCAACCCTAGATTGTAGAGTGGAAGAACTATCTCCTTCAAGTTGTCTTTAGCTCTCCCTCCCAGCCCCCTACAAGATTGAATATAATTCAATTAAAAAACAAAATATCAGTCTTCCCAAGATGCTCCTCTCAATATTAGGTTAAATTTGGCTCTGTGTTTACATTTTTGTGGATGGTCCATTTCTATAGGGCAAAAATCAAAGTCTATCATGATATATTTGAATGATACATGCAATAATAATAATAATTAAAGATACATGCACGGAAAACAGAGTGTTTGGGTTCAAATCCCAGGTCTGTCACTAAGAGGTTGCATGACCTTCAGACTCAATTTCCCTTTCTCAATTTTTTTCTGAGTAAAATAAGGCTAAAATTAGTAATGACCTCACTCGACTCTTTGGGGAATGGGATGAAGGAATGTATGTGTGCACTTTACACAGAGCCCTGACACACTGAAGCAATACAATTTCTATCTAGTTCATATTAAGTTTTAATTACTTAATGTTTATCTTTCTTTTTGTACATAAGCTCCAATTAGGTAGGGGTGATGTCTCTCAACTGGGTTGAGACCCTCTGTGAACTATTGCACGTGGCAGATAATAATCTATATGAGTGAATGAATGAAGTAATACCTCAGYAATAGGAATGAACTTAATGTATTTAGCCACAAAACCACATTTGGTATTTTAATTAGGCCCTAAAATTACAGGCCCTGAATTGTCTGTTGTATTTAAAGAAACCCTAAAAACCTATGAAGGCAAATTTCCTTGGAGGTTTTACATTAATTGAAAATGGAAAGAATGGAATCAGGCAGCTATCTGACCCAGTGAGAAAAGTCACCCGTTTGAATTTCAAACTGTCTTCAATTGATTGAATTTCACCCTGTGTTGGCTCCACCCAGAAGCTTCTGATACAAATATCCTGTTTGATCTGTTGACACTCCAAGGTCAAAACCTTCCTGTAGAAGATTTGGGATTTTATGTTTCTGAATTTAAAGGGAAGAATACGCTGACCTCAGTCACTGAAATGGTGGCTGCTATGGAACTGGTGTTTCACACTAGCCTATTTTATCTGTCATTGAGGGGGGCATGAGTAGTTCAACCTTATTAGCTGAGTGGTTTCATGAGTCACTAAAGTGAAATAGTCTTCACCCCATTCATTTCTGTCATTGTAAAAAGGGTGGTTTTACACTTGAGAGAACATGAAGTGTCAAACCCTAAATTACAATACCTATGCACATTTATGCACATTAAAGTTCCCATGTAACAGGAAAGCAGCTCTGTATCCCAATCCATCTCTCATTTCTCTGTTCCATCTCAACGGAAACAATGAAGTCTAAGATTATTATCCTGAACCACAAGCCAGCTCTTAATGAATACTCAACTTATATTTTATTCTATTATTCTTATAAGTAGTTATTTTCACATTAAGTGAAGATTTATTTTTCTTTAAAATCTATATTATTTTAAAAATAAGCCATGTGGAATATCATGAATATCACTTTGGCAATTGACATTGCATCATGTGCTGAGTCTTACGCCAAATCTGATTCATGCAAGCAGCGGCTAATGGTCAGCCAGTGCTTGGTCTATTTTGAATTTCATACCCAGCCAGCCTGAGTCTGACAGACTTAATTTCATTAATTCAAGCAAGCTTGCTCTGTTTCCCACATGTGCCAGAAATTACCATGGTTCACTGAGATGACTGAAAGAAAGTTAGCTAAATAAACCTTTCTGAAACAGAGATGAAGTGCTGTGGTGGTGACAGGAACTGATGATACATTAACTGTCACCCATTTGTTGTGACAAAAGGCATCTAAAGAAAATGTATCTACTCTCATTGCAAGTTGTTTAAACAACAGGCCATCAGCATAAGAAAATGTGCTTTACCCCTTTGTACTSGACAGAATGACCAAGTGCACGGATGGTTTGCATTATCTGAGGATGTCACATATGACAATGTCCTTCCTTGCTAAGAGCGTAATGATGGGCTCTCTAGTTGGTTTTCATTTTACAAGTCTTGACTTGCTATTATCTTTGCTTAGGCTGCCATAACAACACACCAGAATTGAATGATATGAACAGCTAAGATTACTTTTTAGTAGTTCTGGAGGATACACGTGCAAGGTCAAGGTGCCAATGAAGGTTGGTTTCCTGGGGCTTTTTTTCTTAGCTTGTAGAAGATACAACTTTAGAGGTGACTTGTCACAGGACTGTCCTGTGCATGGATGAGCCTGGGGGTCTCTCTGTGTGCTGGACTTTTTCTTTTCTTGTACGGAAGATCAACCAGGCTGAAGTAAGGCATAGCTCAAGAGCTCACTTTAACCGAATGACACCTTTTAATACCTTATTTCCAGGCACGACTAAGGTCCTAATGCTGAGGGTAAATATGGGACGAGAGGCAAAACTGAGCCAAATGTTTAATAGATTTTTATTTCCTAATATTGCATTTACAATTTCTAGTAACAAAAGCTGCAAGGCAGCTTAACTCTTCTAAATACAACCACTGGCACACTCATCTGAAGCTGCAAAAGCAGTTTTATCTTGAAATCACTACTTATTCTGCAGTATGTGTTTAAAGGTGGATTCAACATGCCATTGAGAAGGCAGTTTCCTGACAGCATAACAAAAGGAACTAAGGTATACCAATCTGAATATCTCCTAATACGTTTGTCCCCAGGCAGCCTGCGAAGAATCAAGAAGTCATGCTTACTTTATGCCCCTATAACTAAGACAGTGCCAGGCATAAAGTAGGTGCTCATAAGTAATAACATAATTTGCCAAATGAATGGTTAACGGATTTTCTGGAAATATGTTATTGGATATCATAAATCAAGGACAGAATACTCTTCAGAAGTAGCCAGCAAACTGTTACAAACATGCCCTATTCTTTGGACTATTGGAGGTTTTTTTTTTTTTATTATTGTAATGAGACAGAGTCTTGCTGCACAAAATAAGCTATCTTTGAACTGGTAATTGAGATTTCCTTTATTTTTGAGATTATAATATAATTACATCATTTGACCTCTCCGGTTCCTCCATGCAAACCATCTGTTATACTCTTTCTTGTTTTCTTTCAAATTCATGGTCTCTTTATTCATTAATTGTTGCTGAAGGCATACATAGATATGAATATACACATATATTCCTAAACATAACCTGCTCAGTCTATGTAATATTATTCTCATGTATGTTGTCAGGGCTGGCTAGTTGGAAAACCTATTTACACTATTCTCAGTATTCTTTAGTTTACTTACATGACCTGGTGACTCCCTTGCTTCAGTCTCCCCTAAGCATCTCTCTATTTGGGGATTATATCCTTATTTATTTGTACTCTTTGATAGTTTCATGAAAATAAATAATGAATTTTGGTTGTTTTCATCCTTCCAGTCTCTCCTCTAATCCCCTCTCCATACTGCTGAAACTCTTCTTTTTCAACAGTGGAAAGTGTTGGTTTGTTTGTCTAAAGCTTATCCACATATCCTTGTGTGAAAGAAGCTGAGAGTTGTTCACATGGAAATGGAAAAGCTAAATTCAGGCAAGATGTTATGGAGGACAAATACCTGGGCATAATTGCCTGATGGTGATACTAGAACCACCAGCTTCCGTAAGAAATATTTATAAAAAATTTTTTATAGGAAAAGATAGCAAAAGCACTTCTAATAGAAAAAGGAAGGCATCTCTATTGGGCAGCTCTCACTCAACCTGGGATGTCTGTTTTCATTGTAATGCTATTACTAGTTATCATTACTATTACTGCTCAGAGAATAATGCTTTAAGCTTTTGTACATGTATCTATCTGTGTGTGCAGTGTTTTGGGATTTGTGGGGCATATGTGTGAATTTGGCTTCATATGCACATATATGTGTCTATTAAATAGAGATTTTGTGGCAGATGATGCAGGTCTTCCTTGAATACTGTCTATATTATATATTGAGCCCAGACTCTCTAGCTGAAACATGAACCTAAAACTCTCCATTTCTGCAGGTCTAATTTGGTGACTTGCTACAAGGATTTCCTGTTTCTGCCTCTGACGCACTAGGATTACAAGTGGGTGGGTCACTGTGGCCATCTGGCTTGGGAATACAAACTCAGGTCCACACCCTTGTATCGCAAGTATTTTACCCGAAGAGCAAACTTCCTGCCTTACTGTTTGATTTTTTTAAAAAATTAAATTGACACCTGTTTAAGTTTTATCAGCTTATATGGATGTTAAACTTACAAAAAATAAAATTTTTGTTCCGATTGATTTTATTTAATTCTGGTAAATTATGCCTTTCAGATTCTCACTACAACTTTGTGGGCATTTTGTTTGTTTTTTGTTTGCTTGTTTGTTTGTTTTTTTAGTGGAGATATGTATTGCAGCTTTCTGGAGCCACACAGACATGAGTGTCTGTGGCAATGTGATTTGGTGGGATTAGAAACAAGTAGCATTACCTTTTAGCAATGGCCTTTATGGAACGATCATGGCCTTGGTTAGAGTAGGAAAGTGCCAAGACAACACGTGATCTAAGAAAAATTGTGCTCCCAGCCAAACTAGGAACGTCCACATTAAATAAAATTTCTTAGATACAAGTTTCTGGGGAAATCTCCAAAGTTAGTCTGACAGAAAAACTAGACAGTACTTGATATTTTCTGTAGAATTTGTGAGGGAAGCTGGGGAAAATATGAGGCATGAGATATTGGCAGATGGATCTAGTACACCACAGGCGCTGTCCTAAAAACATTCAGATGGGGGGGGGGGAGGAAGACGGCTAGAATGCTGCCTCTTCTTACCTGATAGCATGTTTAACAAGATGCCACTTTATTTTCTCGCAGGGAGAGTTCAGAAGGCTAAGCTCAATGGTTGCCTGGATTCAGGCCTCCTGGAGGCCCTTTCTTCTCTGTGTCCTCACGTGGACAATGATTTCTCATTGTCTCCCCACATAGGCCCTTCTTGTGTCTGCCTATAAGCACTGCCTACCCACCGTGTCCTCACAAGGGCTATACCATCCTTTTTCTCATAGAGACACTGCCCTCTCATGTGGTCTTCACACGGGCACTGGGCATTGCCTCCTCGTTATGTCCTCACACAGGCACTGCTTGTGTACATCCTCACTTAATTAAGTGCTGCCTTCCCACTCTTCTCATACAGGTTTACCTCTGTGAGTATTCCTGGGTGATTCTCTGATCTGGAGTTTCTTTCCATATTTGGACACTTATCAGATGAGGCTAAGGCTAGCCCACATGTCTTCATTCTAGCCTAAACATCTTGTTAATTGTCTTGCCTTCAGAAGCATCTCTAAGCTGAGGTAATAGTTGTTACTATGTCACATTGAAATTTGGGGAGTGTACACGTTCAGTCCATAACAATGCAATAGACCTACTTGGTGTTCTGTTTGCAAATCATCTTGTCTTTCTAAATTGATTTTCCACATACATATTCTTTCTGAGCTAAGCTTGGTGGGTCTAAAGTACTTGAAAACACACCGAATATTCCTATTCTCACTTACACTAAGATAGTTCATACTTTATGAACCTGGTGCTTAGTGTAACTTCACCTAGAATCACTAACTAATTACCTGTCTTAGCTGGGTTTTCTTGCCACTGTGTAAAAAATATCTGACAGAAACAACTTAACACAGAAGAGGTTTATTTTGACGGAGAATTTTGGGTCCTGCAGGGCAAAGCATGGTAGCTGTGTGGCTTGAACAATTCTGCTATGGATGTGGGATACCATGACATGATTTGATCCTCACACGGTAGATCAGGAAATGGACAGATCAGATCAGATCCAATATGGATTKAACCTTCAATGCTTGTCCATGTGATTGATCTGTGTCTACTAGATAGCGCCATAGCCCCAGTGTTCTACAACTTACCAAAAGAGCATCTGTGGCTGGGGCTTGGTGTTCAAATGCATGAGTGCATTGGAGATATTTTAGATTCAAACCACAGTACTCTTTTCTTTTTTTAATTTATTCTTCGCTAATACAGTACAGTGTCCCTTCTCTCCTCTCCCCTTATAACAACCCCAAACCAGCTTTCCCCCAGATCCACTGCTTCTCTGTTTTTCTTTGGAAAAGAGCATGACTCTGAGGGATATAAACTGAACATGGCCTCACAAGATGCATTAAGACTAAGCACGAACCTCCATATGAAGGCTGGAGGAGGCAACCCAGTTGAAGGAAAGGAGTCCTGAAAGCTTGCACAAGAGTCAGAGACAGTTCTTCTCCTACTTCTAGGAATCCCACAAAACCCCAAGCTAAACAACCATAGATGTTTGCAGAGGGCACAGACCAGACTCACACAGGCTTTGTGATTTCTTTCTGTCTCTGTGAGCCCCTTTAAGCCTTGCTTAATTGATTCTGTGGAGCATTTTCTCCTGGTATCCTTTACCCCTCTGGCTCCTCTACTCATCCCTCCTTCTGCAGGATTCCTGTAGCTCTGCCTAATGCTTGATTAYGGGTTTCTGAATCTGCTCCTATCACCTTCCAGTGAAACATTTCTGAAGACAAATGGGCTAGTCACCAAACTATGAGTATAACAATATCATTAGAAATAATTTCATTGATTTTTTTTCTGGTCATGTTTTGTTCTTCCCTAGGTCTCTGGGCTATCCAGCCTCCTATTTCTGGCCATCCAGGCTATGTAAGGAAGGGTCTTGCTCTCCTGGTGATGGACCTCAAGTTAGACCAGTCATCGATTGGCCACTCCCACAAGTTCTGAGACACTATTGGCCCAAAACGGGCAGAAGAGGTGGTAGGTAGATTTTGTGACTGGGTTGGTGTCCCATTCCCAGCACTGGAAGGCTTTCCTGGTTATAGAAGATGGCCCATTCAAGTTCTGTATCCTCCATTGCTAGGAGTCCTTACTAGGGTCATGATCATAGATTCTGGGAAATTTCCATTGTACTATCAAATAATAGTAAGCTTAAATTTATCCTCTTCTCATGCTTTCCTTTTCTGCATGTACTGATTATCTCGTGATTAGATATTTAGTGAGTAGTTAGTCAGGCTTAGATCTTAGCTACTAACTTCATCTTCTTCTGTATTGTAGCTTTGTTTGACCCTGCCTTCAGAATCCAGCAAAAATCTCTTTTCCATTCCTTATCATTTCATTGCTGTGACCAGACCCTTTTTTTTCCATCTTTTCCTAATTGCCACTATAATCACTGTTTGAATTCTGATCTGTCCTTGCCTTCCTCAGTTCATAAATTTCTTCATTTAAACTTCTTTAGTGGCTTGAATTGCTAAGGGTAAGCCCTACTAAGGAGCTCACAATGCAGGTGTTTATTCTTCCAGGCCCCTTTGTATGCTGAGTTGAGAACACAACATCTACTCCATCTACATCATGATCCCTGACTATGTGACACAGATTCATTTGTTACAGCTCATGCATTTTTTCTGCTATTGATCAAGTGAGCATTTTGCCCTTAGCTCTTCCTCTGTCAGTCACTCTGCCTTGGTGAATTCCCGTCTATCTACTTTCCCCAGGTACTCACTCTTAATTAGTTCTGGAGACTTGTGTCATTTACCAGGCTGCTATAATTATTTATTTTGCTGACTATCTCCTTTGGTCTCCTGAAAGCATCTCAAAGAGATCATTTCCTAATAGTCTGTTAATGTTTATCATGCTAGTAAATATTGTGGGATTGGGAATATTGTCCCTTGAGTTTGTGCCTGAATTTCATTGTTGCCAATGATTTCATCTTAGAAAATTTAAACATGACCCTAAATAAGCAATGAATGCCAATGCAGGTTTGTGTGTGTGTGTGTGTGTGTGTGTGTGTGTGTGTGTGTGTGTGTGTGTGGTGTGAGAGGGGGGGACTCTAGGAGGGATTTGTTCTCTCTTTAAAAAAGAGAGAACAGAAAGTGTTATACATTTTAGATATTGTAAAGTCATCATCAAGAAGCAGTACCAAAACCAGAAGTAAAAATAGGAGGCAGAAAAAGAAGAAAAAGAAAAGGTGGAAGAAGAGGAGAA
>BDUI01003596.1:88623-99205 GCA_002335545.1 Apodemus speciosus
AAGTCTTTTGCTTGCTTTCTAGGGAGTATAGTTCTCCCTTCTTATGTGTGCTGTTGCCCTTCCTTTTCTAGGTAATAGTTTGTAGGGTGGCTAGCAATTCGAGTCCTTTCTTCTTCCATATATTTTAAGTAAGGCCATCCCTTAGTCCAGTCCCATTCCTCAGCAGGTGTCCCTTGCAGGTTCATAAACAGGATAGGTTCCTGCATAGTCATTTCTTGAGTCACTTGATCTGCCTCAGCCGCTGAGTCTCTTCCCTTCTGAAGTCCTGGGCAATGAATAATACTCAGTTGCAAGCTTCATCAGGGCATCCAATAGATMCAAGATTTCCTGCTTGTTTAGTTTTTGTTTTTTTTAAATTTATTTTCCCTCTGATGTGAGCAATCTTCTCTCTTGGAATATAGCCTCATGGACATAGGCTGTGGCCAAGGCATACCTGCTATCCGTATAGGTGTTAATTTTCATGCTGGCCCCAAGTACCAAGGCTTTGATAAGGGCAATTAGCTGTCTGCTTTCTGTGCCAATGTGGGGTTTGTGTATGGTGTATCCTCCCCCAACTTTTGAGCTGGGTTTTCGAACCTCCATGCTAGTTACTACTTCTCAGCCCTTGAAGTTTCTGGCCCTTTGTTCTCTACAGAACAATACAGCTTCCTGTTTATCACCTGGGAGCCATGGCTAGCCAGCACCTGGAGCTAGCCTGGGGTGGAGCACTGAAGTCCTCTGATCTGCCAGACCTACAGTTTCCGGAATCAAACAGGCGACCCGCTGAGCAATGTAGATGGGTGGAGCCAACACAGGCTGAGCCAGTCTCAAGAGATTCACCCCATAGCCCATATGTTGTCAAATCACCATATAAACTTTACATCTCAAACAGCAACTGTTGTCCTGATGACATTTCTTTCTCGCCGCCCATCCCCCATCTATCCTCCAGCTTCTCTTCCGAGTTCATGGTAGCTGCAGGCAGCAACAGTGTGGGGTACAGCAGGTTCATCATCCAGCCCAGATCACATTTGTTCCATCCACCACAGCAGCACCCGCATGGAGAAAACTGTGCCCATCTGTAAACCAAGTAGTTTTGGCTCACAGCAGGGGTCAGTCTGAAAGGTCTTTCCTCCACCCATGGGCTCTTCTTTTAGGTCAGTTAGTTGCCGCCCATTAGGCAGGAAGTATATCTGGGCCCCCATCTTGGAGAGTAAGTCTTGCCTCAACAGAGGGTAGGTATAGTCTGGGATGACCATAAATGAATGGGATACCCAATCCATRCATAGGTCCACTGTTCTTTGGGTAGTCCATGAATACATTTTGGTGCCAAGATGTTTGGATACAAGATGCTTTGCTGGAGACTGGCCCATCAGCTTGGAGGAGGACCAAGTGTTGGGCACCAGTATCCACCAAGAATTGAGTGGGTTTCCCCTCCACTTTCAAGGTTACCCTGGGCTCAGAGAGGGGGGGGGGTCCAAATCCCATGCTCCCTAGTCACTGTCTTCCCCCAGGGTGAACACATTTGCCATTTGGGAGTCCTTTTTCCAAGGCCTGGGATTTTCTACCCCAGACTTCTGTATTTTGGGGCACTCTCAGGCCCAGTGGACCCTCTCCTTATAATATGCACCCTTGACCCTTTCAAGGGGTTTTCTGTCTCTCTTTGGTTGGAGACTATCTTCTCTGCTTTCTCAAACTACTGTGGCCAATATTTTCTGCAAATTCCTGTCTTGACACTCTTCTTTTTTCATCTCCCTTTCATCTTCTTTCATTCTCTTTCTGTTCCTCCTCTGTTTCCCTGTTATGATAGACTTTCTCAGCAACCTGTAGTAAATCCTGTAGTCCCTCTAGTCTCTGAAGCTTTTTCCTGATATCTCTACTAGCCTAGTCTATAAATGCCATAGTGACCATAGCTTTGCGCTCCTTGCTGCTGGGGTCATAGGGTGTGTACTGATGGGATACCTTCATGAGTCACGCTTGAAGGGCTGCAGGCAACTCATCTGGTCCTTGCTTATAATCATATACCTTGGTTAAATTGGTGGGCAGTGGCAGAGCCTGGCTGTAGACCTTAAAGTGCTGCTTACCTTTGGCAGAATTAAAGTCCCAATCGGGTCAGGTCAGGGGAAACCCACTGTCAATGTCAGGACATTCTTTCTGGCTTCCTATATTCTCCTCTCTCCCTCTTCAGTCATGAAAAGCACTCTCATGAGTTTTTGGATATCATTCCAGGTAACTATGTAGGGCACTTGGTCTGGGTGCCCAAGGGATCCTGGCCTAAAGACTCTTTTTCCTACTGCTTTGATCACCTACAAGTCAAAGGTCCCTATGAATTGCCACCCTACTCCGAAGGTGGGACATTTGGAGAAGTGGAGAAGCCGAGAGTAACTTACTTTCCCTTCTTCACTACTACTGACAAATTTTCTCCTCTTTCCCTAACTTTCCTCCAGTTGTTAACTAGGATGTTTAACAGGGTAGATTCAGTCTCTCCTATGTCCAAAAATAATGCCAGTCCAAGTCCAAGAACACAGAGAAAGATAATCAACACTGACATGCTAGGGACACAGAAACTAGGCTATAGCAAGACTCAGTAGGCTCCCACCATTTCCAAAAGGAGCAGAGTCTTCCTGACTCTCTCTGGGAGTGGGGGTGGGGGTGGGGTCTGACATTCTCCAGACTCCCCACAATTGTAGTGTTAAGGCATATCTGCCCACAGCAATTGCCTGCACCAGACCAGAGGCTTAGATCCTGACCCTTGGTCAGTGGTACTCACTTCAAGATGTCCCTGAGTGAGATACCAAGATGCAGATTGATGCAAAAGCAAGAGGTTTATTTTCAGGTGCATTGGGGTCAATCCTCAATCAGTCTCTTAAGGCAAGTGAGGAGAGGGCAATTCTAGTTTCTTGAGTTCTTAATATAGTTTGGAAATGAATCCTCTATCAGGTATGGAGTTTGTAAAAATATTTTTCCGTTCTGGAGCCTGATACGTTCTCCAATTGACAATGTCCTTAGCCTTACAGAAGCTTTTGATTTTAATGAGGTCCCATTTATTAATTGTTGATCTTCATGCCTGTGCTGTTCAGAAAGTCATCACCTCTGCCAAATCATTAAAGGGTGTTCTCCACTTTCTCTCATGTAAGTTTCAGTGTATCTGATCTGGTTTTATGTTGAGATCTTTGAGCCACTTGAATGTGAATTTTGTGCAAGGTAGAAAGTATGGATCTATTTGCAGTCTTTATGCAGACATCCAGTTTTTCCCGCGTCATTTGTTGAAGAGGCAGTCTTTTTCCAGTTGACTTTTGTTTTGTGTCTTCTTTTAATAGCATTCAAGCCACTTGGCTGAAATTGTTTTTCAGCTCCAGGAGTTGTCTGGAGGAATTTTTGGGATCACTTAAGTATACAATCATATCATCTGCAAATAGTGATATTTAGACTTCTTCCTTTCCAATTTGTGTATATTTGACCTCCTTTTGTCCTGTAATTTCTTTAGCCAGAACTTCAAGTACAATATTAAATAGATAGGGAGAGAGTGGGCAACCTTGTCTAGTTCTCGATTTTAGTGGGATCGCTTCAAGTTTTGCTCCATTTAGTTTGATGTTGGCTTCTGGTTTGCTGTATATTGCTTTCACTATGTTTAGGTATGGGCCTTGAATTCCTGATCTCTCTGAGACTTATAACATGAAGGAATGCTGAATTTTGTGAAATGCTTTTTCAGCATCTAATGAAATGACCATGTGTTTTTTCTTTGAGTTTGTTTATGTAGTGGATTACATTGATGGATTTCCATATATTGAACCATCCCTGCATCATTAGGATGAAGCCTACTTGATTGTGGTGAATTATCATTTTGATGTATTCTTGGCTTTGCTTGTCAAGAATTTTATTGAGTATTTTTGCATTAATGTTCATAAGGGAAATTGGTCTGAAGTTCTCTTTCCTTGTTTGGTCTTTGTTTGGTTTAGGTATAAGCATTATTGTGGTGTCATAGAATGAATGGAGTAGTGTTCCTTGTGTTTCTATTTTGTGGAATAGTTTGAAGAGTATCAGTATTAGGTCTTCTTTGAAGATATGGTAGAATTTCCCACTAAAGCCATCTAGTCCTGGGCTTTTATTTTGGTTGGGAGACTGTTAATAACTTTCTATTTCCTCAGGACCAGTGGGACTATTTAGATGGTTTATCTGACCCTTTTTAACAATTGCACCTGGTATGTGTCTAGAAAATTATCCACTTCATCCAGATTTCCCAATTTTGTTGAGTTTAAGTTTTTGTAGTAGGATCTGATGATTTTTTTTAATTTCAACAGTTTCTGTTGTTCTGTCTCCCTTTTTATTTCAGATTTTTATTAATTTGCATAGTGCCTCTGTGCCCTTTGGTTAGTCTGGCTAAGGGTTTATCTATCTGTTGATTTTCTCAAAGAACCAGCTCCTGGTTTTGTTGATTTTTTGTATAGTTCTTTTTGTTTCTATTTGGTTGATATCGGCCCTGAGTTTGATTATTTCCTGCTGTCTACCCCTCTTGTGTGCATTTGTTTCTTTTTGTTCTAGAGCTTTCAGGTGTGTTGTCATGCTGCTAGTGTAAGCTCTCACCATTTTCTTTTGGAGGCACTTAGCGCTATGAGTTTTCCTCTTAGCACCGTTTTCATTGTGTCCCATAAGTTTTAGTATGATATGTCTTCATTTTCATTAAATTAAAAAAAGTCTTTAATTTCTTTCTTTATTTCTTCCTTGACCAAGTTATCATTGAGTAGAGCATTGTTCAATGTCCATATGTATGTGTGTTTTCTGTTGTTTTTGTTTGAACTTAGGACCAGCCTTAGACGATGGTGATCTGGCAAGGTATATGGAACTATCTCAATATTCCTGTATCTGTTGAGGTCTATTTTTTGACCAATTATATGGTTAATTTTGGAGATGGTACCATGAGGTGCTGGGAAGAAGGTATATTCTTTTGCTTTAGGATGGAATGTTCTATAAATATCTATTTGATCCATTTGGTTCATAATTTCTGTTAGTTTTGCTGTGTCTGTTTAGTTTCTGTTTCCATGGTTTGTCCTTTGCCGAGAGTGGGGTGTTGAAGTCTTCCACTGTTATTGTGTGGGGTGCAATGTGTGCTTTGAGCATTAGTAAAGTTTCTTTTATGAATGTGGGTGCCCTTACATTTGGAGCATAGATGCTCAGAATTGAGATTTCATCTTGGGCGATTTTTCTTTTGACCAGTATCAAGTGTCCCTCCTTATCTTTTTTTTTGACAACTTTTGGTTGAAAGTCGATTTTATCCAATATAAGAATGGCCACTCCAGCTTGTTTCTTGGGACCATTTGCTTGGAAAATTGTTTTCCAACCTTTGACTCTGAGGTAGTGACTGTCTTTGTCACTGAAGTGGGTCTCTTGTATGCAACAAAATGTTGGGTCCTGTTTATGTATCCAGTCTGTTAGTCTATGTCTTTTTATTGGGGAACTGAGTCCATTGATGTTAAGGGATATTAAGGAAAAGTGATTGTTACTTCCTATTATTTTCATTGTTAAAGGTGGAATTCTGTTTGTGTGGATGTCTTCTTTTGGGTTTGTTGAAAGAATACTACTTTATTGATTTTTCTATGGTATAGTTTCCCTCCTTTTATTGGTGTTTTCCACCCATTATCCTTTGTAGAGTTGAGTTTGTGGAAAGATATTATGTAAATTTGGTTTTGTCATAGAATATCTTGATTTCTCCATTTATGGTAATTGAGAGTTTTGCTGGGTATAGTATCCTGAGTTGACATATATGTTCTCTTAGGGTCTCTATGACATCTGCCCAGGATCTTCTAGCTTTTATAGTTTCTGGTGAGAAGTCTGGTGTAATTCTGATAAGTCTGCCTTTATATGATATTTGACCTTTTTCCCTTACAGCTTTTAATATCCTTTCTTTCTTTAGTGCATTTGTTGTTTTGATTATCATGTGCTGGGGGTACTTTCTGTTCTGGTCCAGTCTGTTTGGAGTTCTGTAGGCTTCTTGTATGTTCATGGACATCTCTTTCTTTARGTTAGGGAAGTTTTTTTTTCTGTAAGTTTGCTGAAGATATTTACTGGCCCTTTAAGTTGTAAATCTTCACTCTCTTCTATATCTATATTCTTTAGGTTTGGTCTTCTCATTGTGTCCTGGATTTCCTTGATGTTTTGGGTTACAGGCTTTTTGCATTTTGCATTTTGCATTTTCTTTGACTATTGAGTCAATGTTTTCTATGGTATCAGTACCAGAGATTCTTTCTTCTCTCTCTTGTATTCTGTTGTTGATGCTTGCATCTATGACTCCTGATTTCTTTCCAAGGTTTTCTATCTCCAGAGTTGTCTCTCTTTGTGATTTCTTCATTTTTTCTACTTCTGATTTTAGATCCTGGATGGTTTTGTTCAGTTCCTTCACTTGTTTGTTTGTGTTTTCCTGTAGTTTTTAAAGGGATTTTTGTGTTTCCTCTTTAAGGCTTCTACCTGTTGACCCATGTTCTCCTGTATTTCTTTAAGGGATTTTTGTGTTTCCTCTTTAAGGGCTTCTACCTGTTGATTCATTTTCTCCTGTATTTCTCTAAGGGAGTTGTTTATGTCTTTCTTGAAGTCCTCTATCACATGTGATTTTTAAATCCAGATCTTTCTTTTCCAGTGTGTTGGGGTATCCAGGACTTGCTGTTGTGGGAGAACTGGGTTCAGATGGTGCCATGTTGCCTTGGTTTCTGTTGGTAATGCTCTTGCATTTGCCTTTTGCTGTCTGGTTATCTCTGGTGTTAGTTGGTCTTGCTGTCTCTAAGTGTGATTTATTTGTTTTGCAAGCCTGTGTATCTATGCTTCTGGGATTCCTGATCTCTTTGTTTACACAGGTATATAGGCACTCTTGGGAGACCAGCTCTCTTGTGATATTTGTGTATGTAGCTCTGTGGCCCTGGATTAGCTCTGTGTTCTCTGGCCTTTTCACAGTCCTGGGAGGTTAACTATCTCCCTGTGCCACACCTCCCTGGCACAGTGTGGCTGAGGATGATCCCCAGCCAGAGACAGAAACTAGAAGGCTCCCACCTGAGGGTTCTGGATGTGTTTCTCTGAGCAGCAGGGGCAGTCCTACCTGTGCTCTCAGGCCTCTCAGCACTCCAATTGCTCTGAGTGCAGTGGGTTCTCAGCTGCTCTGAGTGCAGGGGATTCTCTTTGATGGACCAGGACATGATGTCTTCCCTGTGGCAGACCTGCCAAGAGTTTGCTGCAACAGAAAGTTCAGGAGGTAGAAGGGGTCGAAGGAAGGAAGGGAAGTGGTATTCGGGAGGGCAAGGGTTTTGGTGGTTTCTGGGTAGTGAGTCCACCAGGCCCCCAGCCACAGCTCTGGGACTCCAGAGGTGGGAAGGGGTTTTTACAAGCTACTCTGAGTGCAGCGGGTTCTCTAGGATGGATCAGAGATGGTGTCTTCCCTGTAGCAGACCTGCCAAGAATCTGCAGCAGCAGAAAGCACAATCTTTTTAAAAATACTTTATTTATTCATTCACTTTACATCCTTATTACAGCTCTCTCTCTTCTCAGTGCCCCCTCACATGACCTTCTCTCACAACCCATTCCTTTCTCCTATAGGAAGGGGAAGGGGCCCCTGGTTATAAACCTACCCTAGAACATCAAGTCTCTGCAGGATTATTCACATCCTCTCTCACTGAATCCAGACAATGCAGCCTAGTTAGGGGAAAAAAGATTCACAGACAGGCAACAGAGTCAGGTACAACTCCTGCTCCAGTTGTTGGGGGACTCACATGAAGACCAAACTGCATATCTGTTACATATGTGTGACAGACCTACGTCCAGTTCTTATGTGCTCTTTGGTGGGTGGTTCAGCCTCTGGAAGCCCCCAAGGGTCCAAATGAGTTGACTCTTTTGATCTTCTAGTGAAGACTGTATCCCCTCTGGGTCCTTCAATCCTTCCCCCAATTCTTCCACAAGACTCACTGAGCTCTGTCTAAACTGTTGCTCTCTGCATTTGTTTTGGTCAGCTGCTGGGTGGAGCCTCTTAGAGGACAGTTATTCTAGTATTCTGTCTGTAAGAATTTAAGAAGTCTAATACTTTAGAGGAATTTTTTCCATTGGGATCCCCCCTCTCAGTTGATTCTAGTCTGTGTCAAGTTGACAAAAAAATTAACCTCCACAGATCTGTATTTAAAAACAGTTTACAATAGACATTAATTTCTTAATTATAATATTTTAGGCAAGTATAGTTAATATCCTTTCAGGAAAAGGAAAAATTTAAAAATGCTATGAAGGCATGGGACAAAGATAATTATTTTCAAACCAAAGAGAGGGATTTATTCAAAGAGCTATCCTACTGAAACATTGTTCTTAGAGTTCTAGTTTCCATAACTGAAAACATAAACTTCTATTGTTTAAGCCAATGTAGAAAGGATATTTGATTAGCAGACTATTGAACCATTTCATTAGTACCATAAATGTTCTTATGCTTTATACCCCCATTTCTCTAGGAATTTGACTTTTCATCATCTGCYTATACCAAAATCATTGTTGTTACATTTAATATTTTTCTCTATGTTATTACACTATTTACAGAAAGACTAGTGGTTCTGCAGGATCAAGAGGAGGATGCAGAGCTGGAGACACACAATACATGGGTGTGCTATCTTTACCTGCTTTAGTTTGTTTCAAATGCTTATAGGCATTTAGATAAGATGGTGAAGGAAGACACCTTTGGGAAATTAGGGAAAGGTACTTGCTTCTCCCTTTCATACAATCGGTAACAAAGATCATCAGAGTTCATGTTCAGCTCCACCCCAATTTGCATCTGAGTTGAGACTATATTAGAAGCTATAAATATATGATGAGGTAGACTCAATAGGTACTTTTATTGGCCAAACCTGTCTATACTAACACGATTGGGGCAAGCTCCATGGGTCCCTTTATTCTTTATTTCAAGTTTGTTATTGGATGTAGTTTTTTAAACAACAGCTAACAGCTTCATCACATCAGCTGTGGTTGCTTTTTAGAGACCATTGGGGTATAACACTGAAGTCCCCTCTGAGTAGTAGGTTGGGAAAGGGTTTTTGGATTCACTCCTGAGAATGCAACCTTTTCTATGCAACTCTATTCCAATTGTACATGGCCTGAGCAGGAGGCCCTGAAGGTACCAGGATATAGCATACAGACTGGGGAAACTTTAACTTATGGGACTTTATGAAGCTATGGCGAAGCTATTATCCATACCAGGCTAGACTTTTTAGTGCAGCTGCTTTGGGGTTACCTATGTTGCTCTTGTAGGCAAGCCCTCACACCCATACATAGCAAGTAAGTCTAAAATACTCCTTGATCATTCAAACTGAACTCTGGTAAAATTCTACTTTGTTTTGTTCGGGGGTGGGTGGGTGAGAGGATGGGTAATGGTGAGGTACTTRTAAGGAGGTGGTAAAAGTTATTTTATTATTTCTGGAGAATAACCATAACAGATTTCTAAATGACAATGGCACTATTCATATTGTCTGGTTTCTTTCTTATGTATTGTTTAGTATCCAAGGCCTTTGCTAGAAATCAAGCCCTATTCTAAGAAACAATCTCTTGAAGCTCACAGCATGGCATCTTGTGTATCACCTGACACTTTACCAARTATCAACATTCGCATAATGCACCTGTGTTTCAAAAGGGAACATATATCTCAATATCACTATAATCCCAAACATGCTTCTGCCTTGTGATAGTATGAACCATTCCAAAGTGCACATGTCCTGTGTCTAAATACCAGCTTGAAACAATCTAGGCTTGCCAGTCTATGGAGAACTTATGATATTGACTATGACTTCTCTCCTCCTGGGCTATTACCATTGCTAACTTAGGCCCTTTGTACCTGTTCTGCCTGTGTTCTTGCTTCYTTTGGGTATGCCATGTCAGTGTATTTCAGCATTGATCCACAAATGATTCCATCAGAGATAATGGAGTCTTCATATGCAGTCAAGACAAAGCCCAGTTCTTTTCTATAAATTTTTCTTTCAGGACATTTTCTTTCTTTGAACTCCTAAAATATTTTCATATATATATATATGAATATGAATATATATTTCATATATACACACATATATGACATATATGCGTGAATATGTATACATATATATCCTGAAAATATATATGATCTCATGTTTTTCTTCTCAATTATGTCATGTGAATTTTCTCTTAGAGACTTTATTTTGAAACCTTGGCCATGTACATTCACTGAAAATGTATTCCAACCATAGCAAAATAAAAACCTCAAAGGGTTTCAAAGCAAAAGACACCCATTATGTCTTGCTGCATTAGTTATGCTCTTTGAGAACACATTTCAATTTTAGGTGATACAGGTGTATTTTTTCATTTTTTCACAGTGCTTTGAGATGCATGAGTTTAAAGTTTAATATAATTGTGCTTGTTAATACTATTTACTTTATGTGTATGCTGAAGTACCGCTCCAATTTTTGGAACTTGGTGGACCTCCTAAGTACATTTCCTTTTGGTTAATAAGATTAGTTAAAAGTTTAATTTGTATAACACATTATTAAATTTGCCTATGCATGTATACACTGAATATAGATGGGGACAACCAACAAGAAACATCAAAATGTTAATGTAATTAAGAGAG
>BDUI01003597.1:23428-34488 GCA_002335545.1 Apodemus speciosus
TCTGTGCCCTTTGGTAAGTCTGGCTAAGTGTTTATCTATCTTGTTGATTTTCTCAAAGAACCAGCTCCTGGTTTTGACTCTATTTTCTTTTAAGAATATATTTTGTTGTCCTTGCTATAATGAATCCTTCTGTATTGGTTACCCACTATTTAAATATTATTATGAGAATGTGGTCCTTGCTCCACAAGGGGGCTGAAGAAACTTCAGCCACCATAAACCCAGTAAGACCCTGCTGTGAACTGCTCCAAATTCTGCAGTACCCACCCAGAGTACCTCTCATCTCTTCTTTACTATATCCCAACCCACAACTCTGAGAGAAGTCTTCTACTTAAAGAGGAGCTCCAGGACTCCTCTGACTAAGTACATAAATGAAGAAATTGGAGAGATTTCATATTAGCAATTGAACAGTGCATATAAAGCTCTAGAACAAAAAGATGTAAGTTTACCCAAGAGGAGTAAACTGCAAGAAATAGTCAAAATCAATGCTGAAATCAATAAAATAGAAACAAAGAGAGCATTTCAAAGAATCAAAAAGACAGCGAGTTGGTTATTTGAGAAAATAAACAAGATAGACAAAGCCTTATTCAAGCTAACAAAAAGATTCAAACAGATTAAGTAATAATATCAGATATAAAACAGGAAAACAGGTGACATAATAAGACAAAGAGGAAATCCAAAGAATTATTACATGATAATTTAAAACCTGTATCCATAAAATTGGAAAACATAAAACAAGAAGACTTATTCCATAGAAATCACTAACTAAAGTTAAATCAAGATCATATAAAAATTTAAATAAACCTATAACTCCTAGGAAATGGAAGGCATGCATTAAAGTCTCTCAAGCTCTGTCTGCATGCTCCAAAAAATTGCAGGGCAGGCAAGTGTTAGCACTGAATTTCAAAGAAGTAGCACTAATACAATTAAAATTATGCCAATAATACTCAAATTATCCAAAATTAGAAAGAGAGGGACCATTGACAAATTTATTTTATGAGGCTACAGTCACTATGATTCCTAAGCCACACAAAATGGTCAACAACGAAAGAGAATTACAAATTTCCCTCAAGAATATAGATGCAAAAGTTCTCAACAAAATACTTGGAATCCAAATCAAAGAACACATTAAAACACTCATCCACCATGATCAAGTACACTTAATTCTAGAGATGTAGGCTTAGTTTAAAATAAAAATAAAATCAGTCAATATAGTCTAGTCCACCATATAAACAAACTGGGGAGAAAAACCCCACACGATCATCTTGTTAGATGTTGAAAATGCCTTTCACAAAATCAAAAAAAAAAAAAAGCAACCTTTGATTAAATTTATGGAGAGATTAGGAATAAAACCAACATTAAATGGAGAGAATCTCGAAATAATTCCAACAAAATCAGGAACAAGACAATCCTTTTCACTTTCTCCATATCTATTCAATATAGTACTTGAAGATCTAATTGGAGCAGTAGACAACCAAAGAAAATCATTAAGAGGATACAAACTGGAAAAAAAGAAGTGCAATTATTTGTTATTTGAAGGTGATGCGATAGTGTATAGATGAATCCCCAAAGGTTCTAGGGGCAAATACACAGTTTTAGAAAGGTGACTGTATCTAAGATTGACTCAGAAAACTAAGGAAACTTCCTATGCACAAATAACAAATAGACTTAGAAAAAATTATGGAACCAACATGCTTCACAATGGCTACAAATAATGTAAAATATCCTCATGGAACACTAACTAAATGAAATAATTATATGACAAATCTTCAACTCTTTGAAGAAAGAAATTGAGGAAAATGATGATGAAAAGATCTTCAATGCTCATGAATCAGCATAGTTAAAATAGCAAATGGTCATTTTTCCAAAAGTTATCTACATATACAGCACAATTCCCATCATATTACAACATAATTCCTTACAGATTTTGAAAACTTAGTATTCAAATTCATTTGAAAAATAAATTCCCAGGATAGCTGAGAGAATCCTGGACACTAAAAGAGCTACAAAGCCATGATGTCATTGCACTGATTTCAAGATGTACTACACAATTATTGTAATAAAATTCATGAAGTGTTGCCATAAGAACAGACATATAATAAACAATTAAATCTTAAAAATAAAACACAGTAGACAGGTCTATCAATGCAATCAAATTGATAACCCAGATATAAATTACATATATATAAAAACTAATTTGTGATAAAGAAAACAGAAATACACACTGGTAAAAAGTATTTTAAACAAATATTTCAGTTCTAAATGAATGTGATCATTTAGACACATTCAAATAGCTCCATGTGTATTACCCTGAATAAACCAAAACCAACGGGGACCAAAGACCTCAACATCAAACAATATACACTAAATCTAACAGAAGAGAAAGTGGGGAATATCCTTAAACACATTTGCACAGCATCCAACTTCCTTAAAAGAATACCTGTAGCTTAGGCACTAAGATAAACAATCAATAAATGGGTTTTCATGAAACTGACCGTCTTCTGTAAGGCAAAGTACAAAATCAATACAACAAAATTTCAGCCTACAGAGTGGAAAGGGGGCAGATATGGAGGGACTGGGAAAATAGCAGAATTCACAATCACTAAAAAGTTTTTTTTTTTGAGAGGGTTTATCTGTGTAGCCCTGGCTGTCCTGGAACTCACTTCTAGGACAGGAGGTGTAGACCAGGCTGGCCTCGAACTCAGAAATTCGCCTGCTTCTGCCTCCCAAGTGCTGGGATTAAAGGCGTGTGCCACCACCGCCCAGCTAAAAAGTTTTCTTAAGGACATGACATTTGCAGACAAATGGATGGAATTAGGAAAAGAAACTCACCCTGAGATATGCCAGACTCAGAAAGACTAGCATGGTATGCATTCACTTATAAGTTGACATTAGTTCTTAAGGAAAATTATGCTACAGTCTACAGACCTAGCATGGCTATGTAACAAGGTGGGCTCAATCAGGAAGGAGAAAAATAATATTGGATGTAAACTAGGGGAAGGTGGGATGTGAACAAGAGGAATAAGAATGGGTGGCATAGAGGGAAAAAGTAAAATTGGAATTGGGAGCTTTTGGGCAGTATTTTACCAACCTAGTGGAATGGAAACTCCTGAGAATGTGTGAGAGTGACTCCAGGAAAGACCCTTCTGAGGGTTACAGAGGCTGAACAGACCATCTTCTAAAATCATACAAGGTTTTCTACAGTGGGAATGGGACACTGACCCAGCCATGAAAAACTTCAACCTATATTCTACCCTACCTCCAAGCTGTACTTGGATAACATTGTCATGAAATTCATAGAATGGACCAACCAAGGACTAGTCCAAGTTGAGGCTCACATCAGAATAGGAAGACCATGTCTGACACTATTTGGATAGCCAGGAACTAGATCAGAACAGACAAGACACCTAGGTTAGGACCAATCACAACAAAAAACAATTCAGTGAAATGACCAGTAATTATATTCTTCTATACTTACATATTGTTGCCTAACTCAGTTGTCATCAGAGAGATGTCATCCATCAACTGATAAGAGTAGATGCAGAAACCCACAACCAAATACTTGATTGATCCAAGGAAACCCTAAAGAAACAGGGGAGGTAGGATTGTAGAAGCCAGAGGGGTCTGGGACACCAAGAGAACAAGGCCCACAGAATCAATTAAGCAGGGTTCATAGGGGATGACAAGACTGAACTGACCATCACTGATCCTTCATAGGACTAAGCTAGGTCCTTTGAATGTATGTTATGGTTGTACAATACATAATCCTAAATGTCTACATACAACTGATAAGAATTTTCAGGAAAGTAGCAGGATACWACAGCTACTACTACAAAAACAGCAGCAACAGCAACAGCAATTTAACACCTTGGAGTAATTTTAACTAAGCAAGACTCTTTTCTATGAAAAAAAACTTTAAGTCATTAATGAAATAACTTACAAAAATGTTAGAAGATCTCAAGACCTCCCTTGCTCCTAAATTGGTAAAATTAAAGTGTTAAAAATAATAATGGCCATCCTACTGAAAGGGATCTGAAGACTCAGTAAATTCCCTAAAAATTCCAACACAATTCTTTACAGAATGTGAAATTACAATTTTCAGCTCCAGATGGAAACACACACACATACACACACACACATACATGCACACACACACACACACACACACACACACACACACACACACACACACAAATACAAAACAAAACAAAACAAAAAAAAACCAAAAAACAAAAAAACAAAAAACAAAACAAAACAAAGCAAAACAAACAAACAAACAAAAAACCAGCAATGGTAAAAACAATCATGATCGTAAAAGAACTCCTTAAGGGATCACCAACTCTAGTACAAAACTGTACTAGAGATCTGTAGTAATAAATCCAGCATGGGATTGGGATGCAAAAGAGACATAGTAATCAAGTGAATCAAATTGAAGGACCAGACATAGGTTCGTATACCTAGAAACTCCTAATTTATTTTTTATAAAGGTAAAATACATGCGGAATAAATACTGTTAGAGCAATATTTGTTCTAATATTGGCAAGAGAGTGACATTACACAAATTTTCTAACATGCAACTCCACAATATCTAAAACTATCATATCATCTGCAGGTAACAATACTTTAATTTCTTACTTCCTAGTGTATTACCTCAATCTACTTCAGTTGTCGGAATGTGTAAAATGCATTACCAAAGCGAGAGGGAGGGGGACAAAGAAAATCTTGCATTTAAATCTGAATACATTATACTGTAGAAAAGACCTACAGAATATATTTAGGAGACGTTAAATTGATATATATTAAATATTAGACACATGCTGTTTAACCAAGTAACATGTTAGTTACCAAATTAAATTTTGRTGAAATATTGCTTTACAAATTTCAAGAGAGTATATTTTAAAGAATCATTCACACAAACAGGCATAAAAATGTTTCAGCATGCAGTAAAGCATAAAATTGTTTTAAGCTTTGTATGTTATATTGTTATTACTTAAATATATACAGATAAGGAAGGGGACACAGAGTCCTATCGAAGTCAAGAAGTTAATTCATAATTGATGGTTGGTAGGAAGAGGAAAATGTCTTTGGTTCAATGAAGTGACTCTGGAGATATCAACAAGAATCCAAGTCAGCTCCCATACTCAGGATCCGTTGACAAATACAAACTTGAATTTGGGTCCATGAGTGAAAGTGAATATGTAAAGAATTGAAATAAAAAAATATTGTTTGAAATTATCGAAGAATATATTATAATTTTAAAAAATAGAAAAATGAACATTGAAAACTGGAAATCAAAATTTAAAGTTCCTTCCAAATTATTATTTATTTTTTTCAATATAGATAGATACATAAGTTAGGGATGGTGATCAATTAAAATATGTTATTCCTACAATTTCCTACCATTGAGTTCATATTATTTACTAAGAAAAACATTGAGCATATCACCTTAGCTTTCAAATTAAGCATAAATATAATCATGTTAGATATTAGTTTATTATCCAGAAGAGATCATGCTGCAATTTTGTAAATGGTTAAATTAAGAGAAGTAGGATTCTTTATTTTACCACTATATAGACCATCTCAAAATTTCCAACATGGTGTCTACCATCAGATCTAACTAAATTGTGGTCAGATTGTTTATCTTAGTTTAATGAAATTTCCCTTTTATTATATGTGACATTTGAAATGTGAATCAGAACTACTTGATTTTGGTGTTTTAGTGCCAAATAAACTATAGTTACAGGAGGCAGAAAAAAATCAAGGATATTCTGTTCAAACATTTATTTTGACATAAAAAGATTGTTTTATTCTTCTATTTCATTGAGTTGATAATAATAAAATTGACCCATTTAAAGCACAGTTACTCAGTAAAATACATAATTAGCATATGATAAAAGTACTCTGATGATATACTTCAACAATAAAACATTCTTTTCCTAGAAAATATATACCAACTCTTTGCAATGTATGAAATGAATATTTTAAAATTTTGATTTCCTTAAAAATAAGTGGAATTGTGATTTTAAAAGACAGAGAAACTGATTGAACATATAATTGAAGAGCATGGTTTTCACCAGTCGAACAGCAGTAAATTCTAGGTAACTCTGTAACAGGACCATGTGTGTTTGCTTTAGAATTACTCTCTGATCAACTTGGTATTTTTTGATGCTAATGAGATTGCTCCAACATTTACCCTATCTTGCCCTAAACAAAACAGAAGGCTCTTGAGGATGAAGCCCAAATTTTGCAAATGTTAATGGAATAAAGCATCTGTGAGATATTTTACATAACCATCCTAGAACATATCCCAGGAGGTATGGTTGGAAACCACAGAAAGGTTTGTTATTCACATCCACCTGAATAACATAGAGTTTACTCAGGAAAACCAACCATCCTACATTGCCATCTTCTTGTATGCCCTAGATTCCTATTTAAAAGGAACTATAGTTTTCATAAGTCAATTGCTGTCTTGGACCTCTACATGGTGTTACTACTTATAATACAATACATTTACTTCCCAGTGCAAAGAGGTTAATTATCCTATGAAATTTTTAATGAATTATTTTTAGTATGACATGTTATATCACAAATACCAAAGTAAATTCTGTTTTATTGAATTATACCTTCTTCTTTGTAAAATAATGTTATTGCATGTAGTTACTGGATAGATAACATTTTCCTGAGATGACTGTGAATTATTCTACCTTATTAACTGCAATGCCAGTTCTTTACGAAGAAAATACTTCTGGACATTATCAATGGTGCTTCAATGTCTATCCCTGTAATGATAAAAACACACAAATGTCTAATCTTTATTTTAATTCAGAAACAGTATTTTATTGTCTTCAAATGTGTATTAATATGACACAGTTTTACCATATTAGATGCTGGTGTACAGCCACAGCATTACAGGGACACCCTAGGAACACAGCACAGGGGTATGGGACAATCATTGCTTTATCTCTGGCGATTCTTCTATCTATAAATCTTTGCCGTTCTAAGGACGAAAGCCTCTGGCTTCTCAAAATTATCTCCTGTTGTTAGCAGAAGGAAATTAAAACTTCATTACTTTTTTTTTCTTTTTCTTTGAATTGGGCCTCTTGATGGCAAGGGGCTTGAAGTTCCTTAAGTCTTCCCAAAGCAGAGAGATGGAAAGGAAAGGATAGGAAAGGAAAGGAAAGGAAAGGAAAGGAAAGGAAAGGAAAGGAAAGGAAATGAAAGGAAAGGAAAGGAAAGGAAAGGAAAGGAGGAGTGGGAGGAGAGGAAAAGGGAGAGGAGATGAGAGAAGAGGAGAGGAGAGCAGAGGAGAGGAGAAAGTGAAAGAGACAAATATGAAATATGAAATATGAAAATGAAGCTGAAGAAAACTGCACCCTCATTTTACTGTTGTTTTTAGTTTTGATACTTTCTTAGGATAACTGAACAAATGGTTTTCCAAGCATCTTTACATTCTATAATTTCATAGCAAGTTCAAGACAATAGTTCACATCATAAAATAATAAGTTATAGCAGAATTGTTTACATGTCTTTCCATTAAGAATAGTACCTGACTAAATAATCATTATCTTTTAAACCCATTATAAGTTTAAAGTAATAATTTTTATGTCACAAGTCAGCAGGGTTTTGTCAACAGACAAATCATCTGCCTATCTTAATATTATGAAGTTTTGTATAGATAAATTGGTCAATATTTTGATTTTTGCTCTTTCACCTACAATAAATTGTCTGTTACCAGTTTATGGCCTATAGTTACTAGATAATGGTCTCACAGTTAACCTTGAAAGAATGTTTTTCCTGATTATAAATTTGTTACAAGCCTGCTTTTTTTTTTTTTTTACCATCGTGCAATTACACTGTGACACATGAAAGTTTCCAGAGCTCAAATTGCAGCTTTTAGAAGATTCAAAATTACTTGTATAAATTTATGAATTTTCACAAACTCATTATCAGGAATTATGAAATCATCAATATCTCTATTCAGCATTACTACATGAGAATACATCTTCATATTAATCTGTAGAAAACCTTCCAAATAGGGTGGGTTAATGCCAAGGAAGTATTAGCTAGCTATTAAAATTGACAGGGAAAGGCATATCAGTAGCAAGCAGCAGTCCTGGGATGATGTTTCTTGGGGCCTTGCTTCAGAGCTCATCCATCACAGGCTATGCAAAACTGGTCCACCCCAGAAGCTGCTTGCTAGCCTTTAATCTTTCCTAGATGACTTCTGAAAATTCTTATGAGATTTTAATTTTCATATATAATGAATCAGATAAATGTGAGGAGTAGTTTCTTTGAATATTCAATGTGTTTCTCTACATATATTTCTTATGTTCTTTTGACAAAATCAAATTACTTAGCTTCTTTATTTTTTACAATAAAAAAAGTCCTTAGGTTTCTGCTACATGGACCCTTTAACTTACTTTTAACCACTTATTTTTTTTCATTGTTTTTATTGGATATATTCTTTATTTACATTTCATTTCCCTTTTCCTGGTTTCCCCACCCCCAGATGTCCCATATGTTGGTACACGTCTGTGCTCTCACTCTTAATATTATCTCAGTTTATATTATTTATGATAAATATCAGTGTCATAATTAAGACATAACTTTTCTATTTTTGTATCATCAAATCTTCCCTTCTGTTAACAAAATGATTCCAATTGTCACTTGTAGAATGTAGAAATACTATATAGGTATATATAAAAGTTTAATGGTAGTGATATATAAAATTAGAGACAAAATAATGAATGAAATTGGAGATTCATTTCTTGCCTTTTAGAATAAATTAGTTATAGGCAAAATAGCGAAAGATAGTGTTGCCTGGTTACCTGAAATAAAATTTTTATTTTAATTGGCATATTAAGTATAATGACAGAATATCAAAGATACCCAAATTCCAAACCAAGTTTTTCTTAATACATCTTGTTTTTTAAAAGAGAAAGAAGAAAATAAAAGAGATAGGACCTTGTCTTTCTGGCAAGGGCTATGAAAACACAACTGGCTCCTCTATTGGCCCTTGCCAGGGCTAGCAAGACAGAAAAAGAGTAAATTAGGTAGTGGAATGATGGTAGAGAAAGAATTAAGTAAATCAGTTGTGGAGCAATGGAAGATGAAGGGAAGTAGAATAGTTCGTATGACATGAAATGGCACACTGGAGACACCAAGGTTCTTGCTCCAAGAGAAATGGTGTATGACATTGTCCATTACTAGAATTGGTAACAAATGCAAGTTTCAGTGGGCCTGTGCCTTCTTCTTGGAGAAAATTAAACACTGTGTGACTCCCACAACTATGCCCTAGCACAGGAAGAAGAACAGAAACTACAGATGGAGACCCACAGCTGACTTGACATATCCTGCTGTGTTTACTTCTCATCATTGATCTATCTCTTAATCTAACTAGTTGTGGTAGAAGTTCAATCATGAGAATGGATGACTGAATGTTGAATTATAGTTTTTCTGTGCTGTGTTTTACTTCAGCCAGTGATTTATTTCCTTCTGATTATTTGGGTTGGACAAACAGTTTTAGATATCCAGATACCTGCCAGCCACATAGCCCACCCACAAAAGAAGCCATGATGATGCGCATGTATGTGATAGGAAGATGAAAGAGAATAGAAGCTGGTTTGTTTAACTACTGTGAAGAGAGGCAGAACTGGAGAAATGAGGGTGGTAAGAAACAATGTGATACAAATGGCCCGTGAAGCCACATAAAGGCATGGTAAAGTCCTGGCCAGTGCTGCCACTGTAAGCCATGTATGGATCTGTGGCCATTCAGCAGTAGGGGCCTGTGTCAATAACTGTGACACATATTACCACCAAAGGCCATGTGGACATCCCTTGTTTGAGATACTACCTGGGAACATTTTGATATAGAAAGGGTGTAGAGCTGGTGCCACACCTCACTGTCTGTAGTAATGCAAGGAACCATGACCTGGGCCACACAATATAGCTGACACTGTTGGTAGGGACTCCAACATGCTGTTCTTCAGGATATGACCATGAGAAAGCTAGCTCTACACTTGTCTGTTGGATAGTATTATTTGCAAGGAAGATATGACCTCCCATCCCTTGACTCTTGCTGACTTAGGCAGGCATGGGGATTGACTGTCATATTATGAACCTGAAAGAAGTAGGAACATCCAACACTAGCTGCAGCATTCACAAGAGCTGGCCCTCCAACTCATCTGGGCAGAATAGTAGATCTGGCCTTGGGGGCAAAGGCACAGATGTGTAAGCCCAAAGGGCACGAGAAAGGGAGAGTGGGTTCTTCCCCTTCCTGACATTGGGTGAACTAGCTAGGGAACTGCTGGAGAGCTGATCCTGATTATGTAGGTTTGGAAGATCTGGTGGGACAACCAACTCAGATACCACCTAAGCCCAGAATAAAATATTTGAATTGACCAACTCCAACATCTACCCCACCTATGAGCTGCTAGTGTATGAAGAGTGGCAAATCTTGATGATCCAAAGATCAAGGACTCCATGACACAAGGCGACAACAAAATATCCAAAGGGAGTCCCCATGTGGATCCAGTACTGATAGTGTAGCAGAAGCCAGAGACCTCAAATCAGATAATTAATTCTGTGCAATACACAATTGAAAATAAAAATATATGGACAAAGGATATACTGTGTAGCACGCAGTGACAAACTACAGATTCCTCAAGATTTGCTTCTTCCTTTATGTTTTGCTTTGTTTGTATTATGGAGAGAAGTTTGCAAGAGCAGATGGCAGATATGAAGGGACAGTGTGATAAATGGAATTTGAGTGCAAGATCTGAAATTCATTAAAAATCAATGAAAGTTTAATAATAATAATAATAATGAATCTAAAATTATACATGAAATTTTAGAAATCTAATGACTTTTAATTTCATTGGTACAAGGTTTTTTTAGCAATGGTATATTCTTAACAAATAATAAGTGATTGGTTAGAAACATGGACCATCTTAAGGCATAAGCTATTGGTGTTCTGTTCAGGAACTTTCCCCCTGAGCCAATGTCGTCCAGGGTCTTCCCAAGGTTCTTTTCTATTAGTTTCAGTGTGTCTGGTTTTATGTGGA
>BDUI01003597.1:34763-53133 GCA_002335545.1 Apodemus speciosus
TGAAGTAACCCAGTCTCAAAAGAATACACATGGCATGCACTCACTGATAAGTGGATATTAGCCTAGAATCTTGGAACACCATAGACACAATCCACCTATGAAATGCTGTCCAACAAGAAGGAAAAAGTGGACCCAGTTCTGGAAAGGCCCAATGCAGCAATGCAGGGGTATACCAGTACAGGGAAGGGGGAAGGGGTGAATAGGGGAACAAGGGGAGGGAGAAAGACAGATGGGACATCTGGGGGGCAGGGAAACCAGAAAAAGGGAAATGAAATGTAAATAAACAATATATCCAATATAAAAGTATAAAAAATAAATAAAAAATGAAAAAAAAGAAACATGGACCATAAGTAGCAACAAAAAATGACAACCAAATAAGTAAACACAAAAAGGAAAAACTTCACTCATGCCATGAAATTTGACCTTGATATGTTGTTGTTGGCCATTTCAAACAGTGTTTTACAAAGACCAGACTGGACTTAAATTTCTATATAGCTGAAGATTACTCTGGATTCCTAATTCTTCTCCATCTACTTTGAGGTTATGTGATTCYAGGTCTGTATCAAATGACTGATTCTGTTTTCTCTTTAATGAAAAAATACATTTTATACTCTTAATATGATAGCCAAAATGTCATATTAATTCATATAATCATCTATATATACTTTATTTATATTATCACCTCACTCTGTCAATTATCTTTTATAAAGTATTCCCCATTACTCAGAACACATCTTGGAAAAAGCATCACACATGCTGCTTCTGCAGGGAGTCCAGACAATATTTCCTCAAGTGCAGGTTAGTTAATGGATTAGCAAGACTATGATCCTGATTTCATACATATTATCAGGAAGAGGGTACATTGTCTTTCTTAAGCCTTAAGGAAATCACCTTCATTTTCCGAAAAAATCAATGTCCATCATTTGCAGCAACCTCAGTGTTTGCTCCTGATTGCAGTCATTGTCCTGCCCTACAGAAAGCCAAGCATTGAAGAAATCAATGAAGGCTTAGAACTGTGCCTCCTCACAGGGCACAGATACTACTTTGCTCTCTGGAAAATTGTCTTGCAATTCCGGTAGCTGTAGCCAGTATTTTTGTTAACAAGCCATTCTTTATTTAAGCCTGGTATAAGAAAGTGTGTAAAGAAAGTATATGTATGATATTCTAGTGCTGTAAAATTAAATTTGCATTCCAAACTGTAGTATATACAATGAATGCTTAAGAGGCTACCAAGTAGTACTTTCAGGATGTGTGTTTGGGGGCCAGGGGTTGTGGCCATGTGTGTATACACATTTATTATAGATTATTATTTTAAATTAGACTGCCTCTTAGGAGATAGAAGTATTGCTACTGCTCTTGTTCTTTCTGAGGAAGAAAAATGTGTGCTGAATATAATTCTTATTGATACAATGGCAGTCATAAAGGAAGAGAAAATGTAAAGTGAAATTCAATGTTACAGATCATAAAATATAAATTTAAAATCTTTGCTTTTGTTATTCACTTCCAAAAATGAACTTGTTTTCTCTTTTTCCAGTAACTAGATAAATTATAATTTTGAAAATAATTGGCTAAAATATTTCACATTTTGGAATATGATAAATATATTATGAACAAAGAGGGGGGCAGTTCAATTTATTGGCCATCTTGAAACATATGTACATTTCTGATAAAGATAAAATAATCTATAGTAAAACAACAGAACAATAAAGACACGGGATAAGGACATGTACAGTGACCAGAACATGTTTTACCTTATTAGGACTCGAACTATGTGGGATTTGAGATTGGAGGAATTGTCCAAAATATTTACTGAAAACACATATTTCTAATTAATTCCAGCAGTTTTTGGTCATGGTGAGAACAATGATTAATGATGTCAACAGATATATACTAATCACATTATATTATAGCAAAAAGGTCAGCTACCAGGCTGAGGATTTTGAGGAATTTATTTGTAGTCTATGATAGGTTAAATTATAAATCAGTGACTTTGAAATTTGACTATTGATTTTTAAGAAAAAAAATCAAATAATGATTTTGAGTACTTTCACTCTGCACCTAAGTAAGCCCTTTAAAAACTTCCTTTGTGAGTTTCCATCTGTGCCCTGGAGCTGTCCCTGCACCATAGCTCTCCATACCCAAATTCTACCATGAGAGAGCTGGTGTTCTAAGAGTGCAGACACATCAAAGATCACAGCTCTCTGTACCCCATTACTGCCCAAAGAGAACTAGTCTCCCAGGAGTGCTGAAACACCTAAGATCACAGGCTGACAGGCTCAAAGGAGGGACAAGCTCTAGTCAGATACAGTGAGACCAACTAAATCAGAGATAACCAGATGGCAAGAGGCAAGCACAAGAACCTAACCAACAGAAACTGAGGCTACTTGGAATCATTAGAACCCAGTTCTCCCACCACAGCAAGCCCTGGATACCACAACGCACCAGAGAAAGAAGATTCTGATTTAAAATCACATCTCATGAAGATGATAGAGGACTTTAAGAAGGACAGAATAGTGCATACCATGTGTGTCCTTTTGTGATTGGGTTACCTCACTCAGAATAATATTTTCTAGTTCTATTCATTTGCCTAAGAATTTCATAAGTTCATTGTTTTTAATAGCTGAGTAGTATTCCATTGTGTAAATGTACCACATTTTCTATATCCATTCCCCTGTTGAAGGACATCTGGATATTAGCCCAAAATCTTGGAATACCCAATATACAGTGCACAGACTGAACAAAGCTTAAGAAGAAGTAAGACCAAAGTGTGTATATGTAGGTCGTTCTTAAAAGGGGCAACAAAATACCTGTGGGAGAAGATACAGAGACAAAATGTGGAGCAGAGACTGAAGAAAAGACCATCCAGAGACTGCCCAACCTTGGGATTCATTCCATATATAGTCACCAAACCCAGACACTATTCTGGATGCCACAAGTGCTTGCTGACAGGAGCCTGATATAACTGTCTCCTGAGAGGCTTTGCCAGTCCCTGACAAATACAGAGGTGGATACTCTCAGCCAGTCATTGGACTGAGCACAAGGTTCCCAGTGGAGGAACTAGAGGAAGGACCCAAGGAGCTGAATAGTTTTGCAGACCAGTAGGAAGAACAACAATATGAACCAACCAGTAGCCCCAGAACTCCCAGGGATTAAACTACGAACCAAAGAGTACACATGGAGGGGCCCATGGTTCCAGCTGCATATGTAGCAGAGGATGGCCTTGTTGGACATCAAATGGAAGAGAGGACCTTTGTCCTGTGAAGGCTTGGTGTTCCAGGGTAGGGGAATGTCAGGACAGGGAAGCACGAGTGGGTGGGTTGGTGAGCAAGGGAAGGGGGGATGGAATAGGAGTTTTGGGAAGGGAAACCAAGAAAGGTGATAACATTTGAAATGTATATAAAGAAAATATCTAATAAAAAGAAAAGAACAGAGGAGCTGGGTATCTCCTTGTGATTTACCTACTCTCACAAAGTCACAGCAGGAGGCTTTCTAACTCCACCACTGTCTGCACATAGGAAGGACAAAAGACTCTAAGCCACAATCTTGGAATAAAAGAAAGAGCTGGATTATTTTAGAGCTGGTTGGGGGGAGTGGGAGGGAAAGGGGGCAAATGATGTTTCTGAAGAAAGCACTTAATTCACCTTTTCCTCTGAATGACCAGGGGCTGTTCCATCTGATAGATGGAAGGGTAACATTGCATTAAAACAGAAATCTGCAGCAGTTGGCTTTTTTTTTTTTTTTGGCAATTCAACCTGTCTTCATTCCTAAAGTATTTCTCCTTTAATGGCAGGGTGTGGTCCTTTGGCATGGGGCCAGGGCACCCCTCATATACCCCCCTATATCATCTGGGTCTTCCATTCATCTCATCAAAATGTGGGAGGAAGGAACATGYCTAGCTTCAGTTCCAGTGGCTTCTCATTAGGTTCCCATCTTGACTTAAAACAAGGGATGCCTTCTAAGATGCAGTGTCTTCCCAGAGCAGTTCTGTTGTAGGATCTTTGTGTTTTTCTGTTTGATGGCCATATTTTCTGGTTTTGATTTGACTAAGGAACCCCTAGAGTGCCCAGAAATAATACTGAGAAGGCAAATCTTTACTTTCTGGATAGGAAGCAGTGCTCCGACAATGAAAGTGCCTGAGTGAAGTAAGAGTTCCCTACAGCAGCCTCTAAGAGAAACTCTGGACTTCAGCCATCAAGGAGCTAGAGTTTAGCTCATGTACCAAACAAGAAAGTCCCTCTTTGCATCAGCCATATTACAAGGCCACTGTCTGTTCCCCCAGATGCCTACTGAATCTTAAGCCATGTAGGAATCAGCCCTTTCCAAAGAGGGCCTTTGGTTCTCTCTTGATGGGCGCTACTTAGGGTAGTGATGGTACAGTGATGACTTCAGTGGGAGATTGGTCCTAGAGAGGCCTTACCTGTGTCCTTCCATGCTCCCTACTCAGAGGACCTGAGATGCAAAGGCTCCCCATCTCCAGCCCACACCATTTCAACCTTGTTCCAAGGCCAGCATTGGGGCAGATGCACTATTCATTGAGTACAACCTCCAGATGCAAAATCCTGTACCCTGGTGACCCCAGTGAGGGGTGGTTTAGATATGGGGTGGATGAGCGAAGGTGACATTCTGTGGTCCCAAGAGAAATGTGGCAGAACAGAGGGGTTATATTTCAAGACAAATGCCTCTTGGCACAACTATGTTCAGAAGACTGGCCCTTTTCTTGCAAGAAGCAAGTGGTATGATGGACTGCACTGCACAGGGTCATAGTATTTCCAAGAGGCTTCAGCTGGGATCTCCCCCAAGCAGGGTCACTGTCCATGTGAGACTAACCTGAGCAATAGCTTGACTTCCTTTCTCAACTCCTGAATGTGGTTTGTTTACAAGGCTACCTATTTTGACTTCTGGCAGGTGTTACCCATTGTCCCTCCCCCTCATCCTGCCCCACTTCACAAAACAGCAATTGACCCATTTGGTCAAAGACAGTGTTGGAAGGTTTATGTGTAGCCATGTTGTGATCAGTAAGAAATGTATGTCACATCCTCTGCCACAGCGCGCCAAATCCAAGTGGCTCAGGAAGGTAGCTAACCACTCATCAGCGCAGAGAGGACAGTCAGCACAGGGAAGACCTGTAGCTCAGAGGATCAAGTCCAGAGCCATCTGTCAGAAGTCTTGTGGTTTCTCTCTAAGGCATGGGACCACCCTCCGCCATGGCACTCCATATTCAAGTGGCCCAGGAAGGTATCTAACCAACCAGGAACTCAGAGAAGACAGCACAGATGAGACCTGCCCTGCCGCTCAGAGGATCCAGTCCAGAAACCTCCGGTGTAACCCATCCTGTTTCTGTCTCCAGCTTGGGACCATCCTCTGCCACAATGCATCATACCCAAGTGGAACAGGGAGCTAGCTAACCACCCAAGAGTGGGGAGAGGCCTGACAACATAGAACCACCAACACAGCTAGGAGGATCATGTCTGGGACCTCTGGCAGAAGCCCTCTGGTTTCTGTCTCTGGCTTGGGACCATCCTCTGCCACAGACTTCCATATCCAAGAAGCACAGGAAGGTAGCTAACCACACAGCAGGGAAGAGAGCACAGTCATCACAGGTGAGAACTGCCCTGCTGTTCAGAGAAAGCAGCCTGAAACCTAGAAGCCTGGGAGAGGAGTCTTCAGTTTTTAGCCCATACCCAGAACTGATCAGGACCAYAGAGTTACATATACAAAAACAACCACAAGAAAGTGGGTCTCACAGAGGTACCTACATTCCTGAGTACACAGAGAGAACTGGTCTCCCTGGAGCACAGATACAGAGTCTTGCATGACAGACAAGCCACCATCAAAGACAGCAACACTAGCTAACACAAGAGAAAATCAGATGGCAAAAGACAAATGCAAGAACATTACCAACAAAAACCAAGGCAACATGAAACCATTTGAATCAATTTCTCCCACAACAGCAATTCCTGGATACCCCAACACACCAGTATAGCAAGATCTGGATTTGAAATCACATCTCATGATGCTGATAGTGGATTTAAAGAAGGATATAAATAACTCCCTTAAAGAAATACAGGAGAACATGAGTCAACAGGTAGAAGCCCTTAAAAGGGAAACATAAAAATCACTTAAAGAAATACAGAAAACACAAACAAACAAGTGAAGGAATTGAACAAAACAATCCAGGATCTAAAAACCAAASAAGAAACAACAAACAAATCACAAAGGGAGACAATTTTGGAGATGGAAAATCTTGGAAAGAAATCAGGAGTCATAGATGTAAGCATCAACAACAGAATACAAGAGACAGAAGAAAGAATCTCAGATGCTGAAGGTACAATAGAAAGCATTGACTTAAAAGAAAAGGAAAAATGCAAAATGCTTGTAACCCAAAACATCCAGAAAATCCAGGACACAATAAGGAGACCAAACCTAAGGATTATAGAGAGCAAAGATCTACAACTTAAAAGGCCAGTAAATATCTTCAACTAAATGATAGAAGAATACTTCCCTAACCTAAAGAGAGAGGTGCCCATGAACTTACAAAAATTCTACAGAACTCCAAACAGACTGGAACAGAACAGAAATTCCTCTTGTCACATAATATTCAAAACACAAAATATACTAAACAGAGAAAGAATATTAAAAGTAGTAAGGGCTTTTATAAGTAACATATAAAGGAAGATCTACCAGAATTATACCAGACTTCTCACCAGAGACCATGAAAGCAAGAAGATCCTAGACAGATCACATACAGACCCAAAGAGAACACAAATGCTAGCCCAGACTACTATACCCAGCAAAACTCTCAATCACCATAGATGGAGAAACCAAGATATTCTGTGATAAAACCAAATTTACACAATATCTTTCCACAAACCCAGCCCTACAAAGGATAATAGATGGAAAACACCAATATAAGGAGGGCAACTCCCTAGATAAAGCAAGATAGCAGTCTTCTTTCAACAAACTCAAAAGAAGACAATCACCAAACATAAATATAACATCAAAAATAATAGGAAGCAGGAATCACTATTCCTTAACATCTCTTAACATCAATGGACTCAATTCCCCAATGAAAAGACTTAGACTAACAGCCTGAATACATAAACAGGACCCTACATTTTGCTGCATACAGGAAATGCACATCAGTGTCAAATACATTACCTCAGAATAAAAGGCTGGAAAATAATTTTCCAAGCAAACGGTCCCATGAAACAAGCTGGAGTAGACATTCTAATATCAGATAAAATAGACTATCAACCAAAGTCTTCAAAAAAGACAAGGAAGGACACTTCATATTCATCAAAGAAAAGAAAATATACCAAGAACTCTGAAATCTGAACATCTATGCTCCAAATGCAAGGGCACCCCATTTATAAAAGAAACTACTGAAGATCAAAGCACATATTGCACATCACAATAATTGTGGGTGACTTCAACAATCTACTATAATCAATGTACACATCAGGGAAGCATAAAATAAAGAGACACAGTGAAACTAACAGAAAATTTGGACCAAATATCTTTAACAGATATCTATAGAATATTTCATCCTAAATCAAAAGAATATACCTTCTCCACACCTCATGGTACCTTTTCCAAAATTGACCATAGAATTGGTTACAAAACAGACCACAAACAGATAGAAGAAGATTGAACTAATCCCTAATCTCATGCCTCCTATCAGATCACTATTGAGTAAGGGTGGTCTTCAGTAGCAACAAAAACAAAAGAGATCCCAAATACACAGAGAAGATGAACAATGCTCTATTCAATGATGCCTTGGTCAAGGAAGAAATAAGGAAAGAAATCAAAGACGTTTTAGAATTTAATGAAAATGAAGCCATAACATACCCAAATTTATGGAACACAATAAAAGCAGTACTAAGAAGAAAACTCATAACTCTGAGTGCCTACAAAAAGAAGCTGGAGAGAGAATACTAGCAGCATAACAGCATAACTGAAAGCTCTAGACCAGAAAGAAGCTAATACACCCAAGCATAGTACAAGGCAGGAGACCATTAAGCTCAGGGATAAAATCAACTAAGTAGAAACAAAAAGAACTATACAAAGAATCAACAAAGAAGGAGCTGGTTCTTTGAGAAAATCAACAAGATTGATAAATCCTTAGCCAGACTAACAAAAAGGCACAGAGACAGTATCCAAATTAACAAAACTGTACATGAAAAGGAAGATGTAATGACAGAAACTGAGGAAATACAAAAAAATCATCAGATCATACTACAAAAGCATTTACTCACCACAACTGGAAAATCTGGAAGAAATGGACAATTTCCTAGACAGATACAAACTACCAAAATTTAATCAGGATCGGATAGACCATCTAAACGATCCCATAACCCCTAAAGAAATAGAAGTGGTCATTGACAGTCTTCCAACCAAAAAAAGCACAGGACCAGATGGTTTTAGTACAGAATTCTTTCAGACTTTCAAAGAAGACCTAACACCAATACTCTTCAAATTATTCCACAAAATAGAAACAGAAGGAACACTACCCAACTCCTTCTATGAAGCCACAATTTTGCTGATACAAAAACCACACAAAGATCCAACAAAGAAAGAGAAATTCAGACCAAATTCCATTTTGAATATCGATTCAAAAATATGCAAAAAAATCTTCCTAACCAAATCCAAGAATACATCAAGATGATCATTCAACTTAATCAAATAGGATTCATCCCAGGGATGCAGGGATGGTTCAATATACAAAAATACTTCAATACAATCCACTACATAAACAAACTCAAAGAAAAAACCACATGTTCATTTCATTAGATGCTGAAAAAGCATTTGACAAAATTCAGCAGCCTTTCATATTAAAAGTCTTGAAAAGAAAAGCAACTCAAGGCACATTCCTAAACATAGTAAAAGCAACATAAAGCAAGCCAATAGCCAACATCAAACTAAATGGAGAGAAACTTGAAGCAATCCCACTAAAATCAGGGACTAGACAATGCTTCCCTCTTTCTCCATATTTATCCAATATAGCACTTGAAGTTCTAGGTAGAACAATTAGAAAACAAAAAGAGGTCAAAGGGATACAAATTGCAAAGGAAGAATACAAACTATCACTATTTGCAGATGGTACGACAGTATACTTACATCACACACACACACACACACACACACACACACACACACACACACACACACACAAACTCTACCAGAGAATTCCTACAGGTGATAAACAACTTCAGCAATGTGGCCAGATATAAAATTAATACAAATAAATCAGTAGCCTTCCTATACTCAAAGGATAAACAGGCTGAGAAAGAAATTAGGGAAATGACACTCTGCGCAATAGTCACAAACAAGATAAAGTATCTTGGTGTCACTCTAACCAAACAAGTCAAAGGTTTCTATGACAAGATCTTCAAGTCTCTGAAGAAAGAAATTGAAGATCTCAGAAGATGGAAAGATCTCATATGCTCATGGATTGACAGGATTAATATAGTAAAAATGGTCATCTTGCCAAAAGCAATCTATAGATTCAATGCAATCCCCATCAAAATCCCAACTCAATTATAAATAAAATTAGAAAAAGCAATTCTCAAATTCATCTGGATTAAGAAAAACCTAGGATATCTAAAGCTATTCTCAACATTAAAGAACTTCAGGGGGAATCCATAATCCAGACCTCACACAGTACTACAGAGGAATAGTGCTAAAAATTGCATTGTATTGTTACAGTGACAGGCAGGTAGATCAATGGAATTGAATTGAAGATCCAGAAATGAACCCACACACCTATCTTCACTTGACATTTGGAAAAGGATCTAAAACCACCCAGTGGAAAAAAAGATAGCCTTTCTAACAAGTGCTGCTGGTTTAACTGTCAGTTAGMATGCAGAAGAACGCAAATCAATCCATTCTTTACTCCTTGTACAAACCTCAAGTCCAGGTCGATCAAGGACCTCCACATAAAACCAGACACACTGAAACTAATAGAAAAGATACTGGGGAAGACCCTTGAGCACATGGGCACAGGGGAAAATTTCCTGAACAAACCACCAATAGCTTATGCTCTAAGATCAAGAATTGACATTAGGTACTGTATAAAATTACATAATTTGTATAAGGCAAAAGACACTGTCAATAGAATAAAATGGCAACCAACAAACTGGGAAATAATGGGAAATTACCAACCATATATCCTACAAAGGGCTAATATCCAATATATACAAAGAACTCAAGAAGTTATACTCCAGAGAACCAAATAACTCGATTAAAAATGGGGTACAGAGCTAAACAAAGAATTTTCACCTAAGGAATATCGAATGGCTTAGAAGAACCTAAGGAAGTGTTCAACATCCTTAGTCATCAGGGAAATGAAAATCAAAACAACAATAAGATTTCACCTCACACCAGTCAGAATGGCTAAGATCATAAACTCAGGAGACAGCACCTGCTGTGGTGATGGTGAGGATGTGGAGAAAGAGGAACACTCCTCCACTGCTGGTGTGAYTGCAAGCTGGTACAACCACTCTGGAAATCAGTTTGGCAGTTCATCAGAAAACTGGCCATAATAATACTGGAGAGCCCTGTTTTACCACTCCTGGGCATATACCCAGAGGATTCTCCAGCATGTAAGTAAGACACATGTTCTACTACGTTATAGCAGCCCTATATATACTAGCTGGAAACTGAAAAGAACCCAGATGTCCCTTAATGGAGGAATGGGTACAGCACATGTGGTATATTTACCCAATGGAATACTATTCAGGTATTAAAAAATGAATTCATGAAATTCTTAGGCAAATGGGTAGAACTGGAAAACACCATCCTGAGTGAGGTAACCCAATCACAAAAGAACACACACGTTATGCATTCACTGATACGTGGATATTAGCCTAGAAGCTTGGAATACCTAAGAAACAATTCACATATAAAATGATGCCCAAGAAGGAGGAAGAACAAAGTATGAATACTCTAGTCCTTCTTAGAAAGAGGAGCAAAATACCCACAGAAGGAGATACAGAGACAAAGTTTGGAGCAGAGTCTAAGGGAAGGACCATCCAGCGACTACACCTCGTAGTGATCCATCCCATATACATTTACAAAACCCAGACACTATTATAGATGCCCAAAAGTACTTGCTGACTGGAGTAGATTATAGCTGTCAGCTGGGAGGCTCTGCTAGTGCATGACAAATAGAGAAGGGGACACTCTCAGCCAGCCATTGAACTGAGCACAGGGTCCCCAATGGGGGAACTAGAGAAAGGATCCAAGGAGCTAAAGGGTTTTGTAGCGCCATAGGAGGTATAACAATTTGAGCCACCCAGTGCCCCCAGAGCTCCCAGGGACAAACCCATCAATCAGAGATTGCACATAGTGTTACCCATGGCTATAGAGACATACACAGCAGAGTATGACATTGTTGGACATCTAAAGGAGGAGAGGCCCATGGTCCTGGAAAGGCTCAATACAGCAGTGTGTGGGAATGCTCGGATAGAGAAGTGGAAGAGGGTTGATCGGGAAAAAGGGGCAGGGGAGATGGGTTATGAGGCTTTCGGGAGAGGGGACCAGGAAAGGAGATAACGTTAGAAATGTAAATGAAGAATATATCTAATAAAAATGATTATGATAAATAAATAAATAAATAAATAAATAAATAAATAAATAAATAAATAAATAAATGTAGGTCACCCACATGTTTTTTCTGTCCAAAATGTCCATCTGTCTGTCCTGTTGACTTTATCTTTCAAAGCTAAAATCCAGATGTTTGACTCACTGTTTTGAAATCAGGAAGGTACTAGGAAAAGCCAGGTCCTGTGAGTAATTTTACTGGTTCTGAGTCTTCGAAGGTTTGTCCTGGACACATTCCAGAAAACTTTGTGCCTGAACGTGGATGCATAGTTCAGCTTACTACTGATACAGGTCTGAGCATTGCTGAGCGAGAGGTCCTTCCTCTTGGTGGCCTAGAAGCTCAAGTCCACCAAGGAAGAGATGCTTGATTGCTTTCTTTGACACCTACAGAGTTAGTGAACTTGCTCTGGAACTCTAGCCTAGCCCAGCTGTAGTGTTCCCTCCCCACCCCCATTTTATACAGCTTTAAAACTTCACTACTTTTATTTAGAAACAGACAGGATGGAGAGAAGACACCATCTCCACATTCATGGGGGTAAGTAAGAAACACAGGTCAGGCATGAGAGCAGGTTTTCTCCCTGCTGTTTCACTAGAATATTTACTGTGGGCCAGCTGCCTGAGCTCATTAGCCCAATGCCTGTGTGCCAGGTTGACTGTCTCAGTACTGAGACCCTAGACTTAGGAGAATTCCTCCCCTAGAAGTAGTTAGATCTACTTCTCTTGTGACTCAGACACTGCCTGGACATCTGCTCCAGTGGTATACCTGACTTAAAATGGCTACCCTAGTACATGGATAGAAGGAACTTTCTATTATCCCATTGCACACTGGAGAGGCTCTGCATACTGAGTGTGAGGACCCCATGGATAGACAAGTCTGCCCACTATCTCCATACTTATTGAATATAATACTGCAAGTTCTAGCCAGAGCAATTAGATAACAAGAGGAGGTCAAAGGGATGCAAATTGGAAGGGAAGAAGTCAAAATATCACTATTTGCAGATGATATAATAGTATATTTCAGTAAACCCCAAAATTCCACCAGAGAACTCCTAAAGCTGATAAACAACTTCATCAAAGTGGCTGGAAATAAATTTAACTCAAACAAATTGGTAGCCTTCCTCTATTTAAAGGCTAAAGAAACTGAGAAAGAAATTAGGGAAATGACGCCCTTTGCAATAGCCACGAACAATATAAAATATCTTGGTGTGACTCTAACCAAGCAAGTGAAAGATTAAACAACAAATGGTGATGGTTCAACTGACAGTTGGCATGTAGAAGAAGTCAAATATGATCTGTTTTTATCTCCTCATACAAAGCTCAAGTCCATGTAGTTCAAGGACTTCCACCTATTACCAGATATGCGGAATCTAATAGAAGAAAAAGTGGGAAAGAACCTCAAACATATTGACACAGGGGACTATTTCCTGAACAGAAGAGCAATGGCTCATGGTCTAAGATCATCAATTGGCAAATGGGATCTCATTAAATTGAAAAGCTTCTGTATGGCAAAGGACACTGTCAATAGGACAAAATGGCAACCTATAGATTGAGATTAGATCTTTACCAACCCTATATCTGATAGGGTGCTAATACTCAATATATACAAAGAACTCAACACATTAGACTCCTCATAACTAATCAGACCCCACAAAGCTCCCAGGGACTAATCTACCAGCCAAAGAGTGCACGTGGGGTACCCATGGCTCCATCTGGATATATAGCAGAGGACTGCCTTATTGGGCATCACAGGGAGGGGAGCCCCTCAGTCCTATGGAGGCTCAATGAACCAGGGAAAGGGCATGGTATGGAGCTTAAGCCAGATTGGATGGGAGGTTGGGTGAGCACCCTCCTGGATACTAGGGGAGAGGGAGGAGATAAGGGGCTTTGTGGAGGGTAAACTGGGAAAGGGAATAACATTTGAAATGTAAATGAATAAAATAATCAATAGAATGGAAAAATGTTTCAATACTAAGCAAAGAATTCTCAACAGAGGAATCACAGATGGCCCAGAAACACCTAAAAAATATACAACATCCTTAGTCACCAGGGAAATGCAAACCAAAATGTCCTTGAGGTTCCACCTCACACTGATCAGAACGGTTAAGATATTTTAGTTCTTTTATTTTTATATTTATTTTATCTCATCTCATCTCATCTCACCTCACCTCACCATACCTCATCTCATCTTATCTTATCTTATTTTAAAACTTGCCGCATAGCTCAAAGGCTGGGTGAAGGATAGCCTGCCCCATTCTAAATGGCCTCTCCTTGAAGGCAGATGTTACAAACTATCAGTGCCCTGAGAACTCTATATCTGTCACTTCCTCCACTCCACTTGCTCTCAATCTTCACTCTTGTCCATCTCTCTTCCTCCTGGGACACAGAACCCCACCTTTCTCCCTTCYCACACTGATTGGCTTCTGCCTCCTTTATTGACACAATCAAGAACTAATTAGGGAATCAATACCTCCCCCTGCATGATGGCATATGATATGCATCACAATTCTAAAACACAGAGAAGGAAGCACAATGAGGAAATACTGGACCAAAGCAAGAGTGAAAACCAGGTGGGCAACCTTCAAACTCTTCAACTCTTCATATCTCTGACTCCTTTCAGCTGTATTGACCACAACACATTTCTTCATCTTGGTCTGGTTTGACTCCCTGATACCAGCTTTCCTCAGAAGATATCCTATGGCTCTAGCATCTCTAACCAATTGTGGTCTGTAAGGCAAACCAGGCTTCACCTCCTCTGATTTGTTGCTGCTGTTCTTGGTGGTCCTCTCATGGTACTAGCATCTCTAAAACAGTGGGGTCTTCTGCTGTAGCTGGGTATCACTTTCACCAATAGCCTCTCATAGTCTCTCTTAATGGCGCTGACTCAACTTCTTTGCATGGCCCCTTTAGTCCTGGACCTTCAACTGACAGTGAGGCTTTATCTTTACCAATGGCCTCTCCGGGACTCTCACAGTGCTGAGCCTCAGCTGGTTCTCCATGATCTTGACAGGCCAAACCTACTCCATCTTGGAATTGGCCTCCATCTTAAGAGAAGAAGAAGAAGAAAAAAAAATAAGCCTGAGAACTTGACTTGCAGCAAAACCCATGTACCAGGAAGAAACACACCATGACTTATCCTTGACCAGAGTTACTTCCTAGCTATGTTTTAGAAGCAGTTAATCAAGAGTAGTCTGATTGTTTCAGATGTACTTTCAGACCATTTGTGATTGTATAAGGTCATGCTTCACAGCCCCCACTTGTCAGCTTATAACAGTCATTCATTTAGATGCTTGCCAGAATGGACACTCCCACTCCCCACCCACAATTGCTTCTATTTCTATAAAACCTTGTCCCATTGAGAATTTGGGGCTTCTTCACTAAATGGTCCTGTGGGCCTGCAGTAAGTTCAAACCCGAATTGGTAATAAAGAGACCCTAATGTGATTACCTCAGAGTCTGCTCCTTTATGATCTTTTGGGGTTCATGGACACTTCCTGGCACCAACAACCACTTCATGCCTTCAAAACCAGTACCATCTTGGTGATTCTTACACATTTTCAAGTCTGTCTGCCAGTACAACTTACAACCTTGTCTCTCTCACACAATGAACTTTGTGGATCTCCATGCAGCTTTTGTTTGGCACAGAGGGAAATTTCATCCTTAATTCTAAAGCTAGAACCATGTGCCTGAGGCTGCTAAGTTCTGCTGCTTTCTAGCACTGGAAGCTCACACATAGATATTTATTAAAAAGTGAAGAATACAAAATTAGAGCTGGCCTCCTGTAAAGTATCTTGTATAGAAGCAGTAGAGAATCATGTCATTCTCCCCATAGTTACTTTCTACATGTGAAAGGTGTTCATAACAACTGGGCAGCTAAGTACGGTTTTTATCTTCTTAATAATTGACTAATAGGTAAAAAGAAAAAGTAAGACAAAGTATAAATATAATTATTTTAAACGACTGAGAAGTATTTTTTACAGAAGACTAAACATACATAAAATATGAAACCATAGACATACTTAAAGCATATGATTTGATCAAGACTGAAAGCAAAAMAATGCCAATATGAATGGGAGAAAGCTCAATTGTTCGCAAGTGTATGTAAAACAGTACAGGCAACTTATGAATACTGAGAGTGTATAACTGCCTTACCCAGGAAGGTCACACTGAACCTGACATTTTTTGCTGTAATATAGTATGTATAGTATATATCTTTAGACATCATCAGTTATTGTCCTCACCATGACATTAACCTGGAAGTCATCCAACAACAAATGGTAAGCCCTAGAAACATATATTATATTCATGTATATTTTATTCATATATATTGAAAATATACTCAACAATTAATGAAAACCTGTGGCCATTAATTCAAAAGAAAACCAAGAGGAATACATAGGGGGTATGCTAAGACTGAAAAAAATGATAAGAATATAATGTAGTTATATTACAATCTCAAAATTAAAAGAATAATTTAAAAAATTAAATAAACAATTTAAAGTAATTTAAATAATTTAAATAATTTTTAAAAGGACAAAATATGTTTATGGATTAGAAAGAATTACTCTTGGTGGTTTGTGAAAATGTTTGGTATTTTCACATGCTTGAATCAGTACCATAGGATCCATAAATTTTTAAGCTAAGTTATCTCACAAAACCAAAAATAAAGCCTAAGTTGGAGAAGGGGATGCTATGAGCAAAACCAAAGATATTACAAAAGAAAACATGAAGAAGCATCATGTGGACTTGTGCAGAAATCAGTTAATAAACAAGCAAGAAAGGCCAAGTTCTGTATCCAAAATCACTCCAAATTTGAGAATTAAGACAATTAATTTAAAGAGTAACTTCAGCAAAGCCAAATCTAAATTAAGATAGAATTTGATTTTTAGAGATATTTGTTTAAAATATTACTAGCAATTATTATCATTGATGTATAGATAAAATCCCTGGAGAATTTCTAAAACAAAAATTTATGAAATGAAACTTTAGAAGGCATCCTTCTATGCACTGGGAGTCCTTCTTATCAGAGGCAATGTTTTGAAATACATAAAGTTTCAAATATACTAATAAATTACATATAATTAAACTTACATTGTTCCTCTAAGAAATAAAAAAATTAGATGCCAGAAATGTCATAGTAAAGTGAATAAATAAATTAATGAAAAAATCATTATGCAATATATAGCTCCAATGTACATTGTATTTGATTTACAATAGAAATTAACAATAAATCAGTGTCATGATACAGGTTTTTGTGTTCCATATAATGAGCAGATTACTGGAGTTTGGAGATCTCCATTAGATTACTCCCTGGGGTGCTCAAGGAGGGATATCCAGGAAATCTCCAGTATCATTCCAGAAGAGGATGCCCCATAGACTCAACTAAACATAAGGACTCATAAGGACTCACAAATATTGAAGCAACAATCATGGAGTCTGCATGACTCTGCCTTAGGCACTCTGTGTGTTTGTTATAGTAGTTAGCTTTGTGTTCTTGTGGGAGTACCACCAGGGGGAGTGAGGGATGTCTGATTCCTAAGCTTGATCTTGGGACCGTTTTCTTCCTGTTGGGTTGTTTCGCCCAGCTTCATGTGAGGTTTGTGTTCATCTTATTGTACCTTGTTATGCCATTATTGGGTTGATATCCCTGGGAGGCCTGCTCTTTTATTAAGGGAAATAAATAAGGAGTGGTTCTGGGGGAAAGAGAAAGTATTTGAAGAAGTTTGGAAATAAGAACAAAAGTAAATCAAGTACAGCAAAGCAAACAAGACTTACAAGTAGTACAAAGGAAATATCCTATATTCAAACTACTCTTTAAAGAGTCTGTCTCAAAGAACACTGATGTTCCTTCTACTTTCCCATTTTCTCTTAGGGCTTATTATTAAGATTGATTTAAGTTTTTTAAGATCAAAGAAATATGTCCCACAAGTCGGTATGTTTTATAGTTAGCCTTGTATTTCACAATGATTCAGTATCGAGAAATTTTTAGACATGTGTTGCAATATTTCATACTGACTTTTAATTATTATCCTTGTTGAAGTATATATCTAAAAAATTCTTTTAACAAAATAATTTGATAGAATATTTATGAATTTCTAGTCATTCAGTATTATTTTCTTTATATTATTATTTTACATTTTAAGTTCTAATCTCAGCAAATGCCCTTAAATCTTGCAAGCCCTTTTATGACTATTATAGAAATCAAGTTATTTTAATTTTCAATAAAACATGAAAGTATTTAAAATGATGACAAAATTAAAGTTATTAATGTGCAGGAAACAGTGCTCACATAAATATTTCTATTTCTTGATTTTGTATTTACTCTGTTTAATTTTTATAACTGTATTAAGGTGATTTAAGATGACTTTCATATGGTTGCATAATTGACAGCTTACAATTATATGAATAAAGGAATTAAAGAATAGAGAATTGAAGGCTACCTCATGAGTGAATATTATGGTCATGTAATTATTCCAGTTGTCTTAATTCAATTATCTAATGGGGAAAAACAAATCTGTTCACTTTCATGCCTATTTATCAGGAACTCTAAGTATGATAAATATATGTAGAACATAAAAATATAAAAGAAGTTCTGTTGTAAATAAAGTAGCAATTAAAATCAATGTTGATTCTCCTTGTTTCAACTTGATTGATTTCAGCCCTGAGTTTGATGATTTCCTGTCTTCTACTCCTCCTGGATGAATTAGCTTCTTTTTGTTCCAGATCTTTCAAGTGTGCTGTTAAGTTGCTAGTGTATGCTCTCTCCTGTTTTT
>BDUI01003597.1:76503-97456 GCA_002335545.1 Apodemus speciosus
ACACATAGACATACACACAGATACACACACACACACACACACACACACACACACACAAACACAAACACAAACACTTGCACCAGTTAATTTTTAAATGCCTTGGCAAGCTCAAAGGCTGAGCACTTCTAAACCTTCCCTTGCTACTCAAGGCCCAATCAGGAAAGTAGCCAGTGGCCACCCACCCAAATTCTCAACATAGCTAGTTGGCTTTCTCTCCTGTAACTCCTACATCACATCCTTCCCTCCTGAGTCATGGTAATTCTGTCCCCTTTTTCCCAGTTCCTAGCCCATGCAAATCTAAAGCTTGCAACTCATCTCCCTTTTCCCAACCATTAGCAACTGGCATCCTTATTGACTGATCAAAGACCAATTGGAGACAAGGACCTGCAGTGTTTTGACAGGGAGATTCCTGATTAAATCAAAGCATTAGAACCACTCCTCAACATTCTGACATGAAAAATGCATTTTTAACTATAATAGACTACACACAGAGCCATCTGGGTACACAGCTGAATTAACTGATCAGAAAGATAGTTAAGGGAATAAATATCCAGATTCATTTATTAATTACCATCTATTGCTATTGGATATGAGTCTAAAATCAAAACCGACCCTGTTTTGATTTTAGAAATACTACATTATGTTTTTCAACTTGAGCTTAACAACTTTAAATGTATTTATAATTTTTGAGACAAAGACTCATTATGGAGACTTGTTGATCTTTCACTTTTATAACCCTTGTTGCCTTTAACACAAGGCTATCCACCTCCTTCTATCTCCCAATTACTCATATTTTTAACAACAGCATATTTGCTTGGTTGTTATTGTTTTGCTTTAATGTCTAAAGTTTGTACTATTCAAAATTTAAATGTACTATGATTTTTGTCGTGGAACTATATTTGAGGATGCTATACTGAAGTATATGTCTCATAGAATTATTGACTGAGCTACTCTACCTCCTTTCTATAATCTATTACTTCTTTTTTTGTTTCTGCATTTTTATTCGTTTAATTTGCTATTGATTGTTGTTAGTGGATTTTTCTTGCTATTTATATTAGCATGTATATTCAAAATGCAAGGGTCAAAGGAATATACAACACCAGTTAATATATATATAACATAAAACTTTACCCAAGGGTAGGAAACAAAAGGGGAGGTTGAAAGATTATAACAGACAAGGACCAGAATGTCTCCTATGAGATACAGTTTTATATATATTACAGGGAAACTGCATACATGAAATCATATCAGCATTGTCACCTAAATAATAGAAGTACCATGACAATTCCAGTTGACTTGCCAATGTAGATRAAAAAAAATTTCATTGGGTTCTACCTGAACATTAAAAACTATGTCAATTTGTGGCAATTAATAAAGTCGGGGGCATTTCAGACACCCTCACACCCAGACACAGCTTGACTTCCAGGAGGTCTGTCACAACCAGGCTCATAGGCTCACAGTAGGGACAGGATCCAATCAGAGTAAGCAAGGCCAGTTAATACCTGAGAAAACAAGATGGCAAGAGTCAAGCACAAGAATATAAGCAACAAAAAACAGTGCCACATGGCACCGTCAGAACCCATTTCTTCCACCACAGCAAGCCCTGGATATCCTAATACACCAGAAGAGCAAGAATCCCACATAAAATCTCATCTAATGAAGATAGTAGGGGACCTTAAGTAGAACATAAATAATTCCCTTAAAGAAATGCAGCAGAACAGAGGTAAACAGCTAAAAGCCCTTAAAAGGGAAACACATAAATTCCTTAAAGAAAGACATCAAAATACAATGAAACTAGTGAAGGAATTAAACAAAACGATCCAGGATACAAAATGGAAATAGAAATAATAAAGAAATCACAAAGGGATCCAACCCTGGAGATTGAAACCATAGGAAAGACATCAAGAGTTACAGGTGCATCGCTTACAGAATAAAAGAGATAGAAGAGAGAATCTCAGGCATAGAGGATACCAYAGAAGATATTGACACAACAGTCAAGAGAAATATGAAGTACAAAAAGCACTTAACCCAAAATATCCCAGAAATACAGGACACAATGAAATGACAAAACCTATGAATAACAGAAAAGGCAGATTTCCAAATGCAATGTGCCAGGAAACATCTTCATAAAATCATAGAAGAAAACTTCCCTAACCTAGGGAAATTGATGGTCATAAATGTACAAGAAGCCTACAGAACACCAAATAGATTGGACTAGAAATAAATTCTTCCAGTTTCATAGTGTTCAAAACACTAAATGCACAGAACAGAGACAGAATATTAAAAGTTGTATGGGAAAAATGCCAAGTAACATATAAAGGTAGACTTATCATAATTATAACAGATTCTTAACACAGACTCTAAAAGCCACAATATCTTGAACAGATATTATACAGATCCTAATAGAACACAAATGCCAGCACAGGCTACTATACCCTGCAAAACTCTCAATCACCATAGATGGTAAAACCAAGATATTCCATGACGAAACCAAATATTAACAATCTTTTCACAAATCTAGCCCAGCAGATGATAATAGAAGGAAAACTCCAACTGAAAGAGGGAAATTATACCCAGAAAAAACAAGAAATTAATCATCTCACAACAAAACCAAAAGAAGATAACCACACAAACATAAGACCACTATTGACAACAGAAACAAAAGGAAGCAGCAGTCATTAGTCTTTAATATCTTTCAGCATCATTGGACACAATTCCCCCNATATATATATAACATAAAACTTTACCCAAGGGTAGGAAACAAAAGGGGAGGTTGAAAGATTATAACAGACAAGGACCAGAATGTCTCCTATGAGATACAGTTTTATATATATTACAGGGAAACTGCATACATGAAATCATATCAGCATTGTCACCTAAATAATAGAAGTACCATGACAATTCCAGTTGACTTGCCAATGTAGATAAAAAAAAATTTCATTGGGTTCTACCTGAACATTAAAAACTATGTCAATTTGTGGCAATTAATAAAGTCGGGGGCATTTCAGACACCCTCACACCCAGACACAGCTTGACTTCCAGGAGGTCTGTCACAACCAGGCTCATAGGCTCACAGTAGGGACAGGATCCAATCAGAGTAAGCAAGGCCAGTTAATACCTGAGAAAACAAGATGGCAAGAGTCAAGCACAAGAATATAAGCAACAAAAAACAGTGCCACATGGCACCGTCAGAACCCATTTCTTCCACCACAGCAAGCCCTGGATATCCTAATACACCAGAAGAGCAAGAATCCCACATAAAATCTCATCTAATGAAGATAGTAGGGGACCTTAAGTAGAACATAAATAATTCCCTTAAAGAAATGCAGCAGAACAGAGGTAAACAGCTAAAAGCCCTTAAAAGGGAAACACATAAATTCCTTAAAGAAAGACATCAAAATACAATGAAACTAGTGAAGGAATTAAACAAAACGATCCAGGATACAAAATGGAAATAGAAATAATAAAGAAATCACAAAGGGATCCAACCCTGGAGATTGAAACCATAGGAAAGACATCAAGAGTTACAGGTGCATCGCTTACAGAATAAAAGAGATAGAAGAGAGAATCTCAGGCATAGAGGATACCAYAGAAGATATTGACACAACAGTCAAGAGAAATATGAAGTACAAAAAGCACTTAACCCAAAATATCCCAGAAATACAGGACACAATGAAATGACAAAACCTATGAATAACAGAAAAGGCAGATTTCCAAATGCAATGTGCCAGGAAACATCTTCATAAAATCATAGAAGAAAACTTCCCTAACCTAGGGAAATTGATGGTCATAAATGTACAAGAAGCCTACAGAACACCAAATAGATTGGACTAGAAATAAATTCTTCCAGTTTCATAGTGTTCAAAACACTAAATGCACAGAACAGAGACAGAATATTAAAAGTTGTATGGGAAAAATGCCAAGTAACATATAAAGGTAGACTTATCATAATTATAACAGATTCTTAACACAGACTCTAAAAGCCACAATATCTTGAACAGATATTATACAGATCCTAATAGAACACAAATGCCAGCACAGGCTACTATACCCTGCAAAACTCTCAATCACCATAGATGGTAAAACCAAGATATTCCATGACGAAACCAAATATTAACAATCTTTTCACAAATCTAGCCCAGCAGATGATAATAGAAGGAAAACTCCAACTGAAAGAGGGAAATTATACCCAGAAAAAACAAGAAATTAATCATCTCACAACAAAACCAAAAGAAGATAACCACACAAACATAAGACCACTATTGACAACAGAAACAAAAGGAAGCAGCAGTCATTAGTCTTTAATATCTTTCAGCATCATTGGACACAATTCCCCCMAAAAAAGATATAGGCTAACAGACGCGATGCGTAGACAGGACCCAGCATTTTTGCTGTCAAATGGCAACCTACAGATTGGGAAAAGGTCTTTACCAACCCTATATCCAATAGGGAGCTAATATCCAAAATATACAAAGAAAACAAGAAGTTAGACTTCAGATAAACCTAATAATCCAGTTAAAAATCGGGTACAGAGCTAAACAAAGAATTCTCAATTGAGAAACTGCAAATGGCTGAGAAGCACCTAAAGAAATGTTCAACTTCCTTAGTCATCTGGGAAATTCAAATCAAAAGAACCCTGAGATTTCCACATCACGCCAATCAGAAAGACTAAAATCAAAAACGCAGGTGACATGAGATGTTGATGAAGATGTGGAGAAAAAGGAACACTCCTCCATTTCTGGTCAGATTGCATGCTGTTACAAGCACTATAGAAATCAATCTGTTGGTTCCTCAAAAATTGGAACAGCCCTACCTAAAAACCAAGATATACCATTCCTGGGTATATACCAAAAAGGTGCTTCTAACGTATAACATGGACACATACTCCACTATGTTTATAACAGCTTTATTTATAATATCCAGAAACAGGAAAAATCCCATATATGTATGTATGTATATATTATATGATATGTACTCACTAATAATTGGATATTAGCCCCAAAACTCAGAATAACCATGATACAACTCACAGACCATATGAAGCTTAACAAGAAGGAGTGATAAAGTGTGCAGGCTTCAAATCCACTTAGAAGGGGTAACAAAATGACAGGAGTCAGAGGGAGGGAGGGAGGGAGGGAGGGACCTGGATGGGAGAGTAACAGGAGAAGAAAAGGAAGGGGTGCAGGACCAGGTATGGGAAGAGACAGAAGAAAACATCTAGAGCGCCAGGAGAAAAAGTAATAATTACTAGCAGTGATAAGTGGGGAACTTGGGGAAGCACTAGAAAGTGCCAGGTGCTAGGGATGCAAGAGGCTCCAAGGACCAAATGGAATAACTTTAGCTGAAATATCCAAAGGCAGGAAGAATCTGTAGAGACAATCTCCAGTAGATAGACATGGCCCCCAAGTGGAGGGATGGAGGCACTCACTCTTCTAAAAATTTTTAACCCAGAATTATTCCTGTCTAAATGAAATGCAGGAAGAAAAGTGGAGCAGACACTGAGCAAAAGGTCATCTAGAGACTGCTTCAGCTTGAAATCAATCCCATTTGTAGACACCAAACCATGGCACTATTGCTGACGCCAAGAACTGCTTGCAGACAGGAGTCTAGTATGGCTGTCCTTTGAGAGACTCTGCCAACATCTGAGTAATACAGGTGAGGATACAGCCAACTATTAGACCAAGCCCATGGACACCAATGGCAGAGTTAGGTGAAGGAATGAAGGAGCTGAAGGGGATTGCAACGCTATAGGAAGTACAACAGTATCAAGTAACTGGACCCATCAGAGCTCCCAGGAGACTAAACTACCAACCAGAGTGTATACATGGGCTGGTCCATGGCTCCCACTACATATGTTGCAGAGGATGGCCTTATCTGGTATCTGTGGGAAGGAAAGTGCTTGTTCTTGTGGAGGCTTAATGCCTCTGAGACAGTGGCTCCTAGAGGAGTGAGGAGGATTGGTGGGGGAGCACACTCTCAGAGGCAAAGGGGAAGGGGATAGAGGGGGACAGGAATGGGGATAACATTAAAATGTAAACAAATAAAATGAATAATAAATTAAAAAAGTTTAAAAAAAAGAAAAGAAAGTGGGCTCCAAGAATGAGCCCTTGATAAGTTCCCTAATTTCAAGTGGTCAGTCTTAATCACAAATGCATCAAATTAACACTAGATAGACTCAAAAAAATTTAAAATATAGTATAGTGTGTGTGTGTGTTTGTATGTGTTTGTGTATATGTGTGTGCATGGTGAGAGAGTAAGATATTGTGAATTAGAGAGAGAATTAGATATGTATCTCCTATAGTCAGTAACAGAAGATTAGGTCTTCCCCAAAGATATTCTTATAATTATGAAATGTGGTGGAGACAATGGGATATTGACAGAGTGATGTACACTCAAAAGTCTCTCTTAACTGCTAACAACTACTCAGTATCTTAGAAGTTGAACATATTCCTCTCTGTAAATGTTTCTTTGAGTTTGGGAAATATTTATGGAGTGACAACTATCATTTAAATATTTCTGAGTATATGTTTAGAGAAAGTAGCAACCAAAACAGCAACTAGAGACAATGTGAAGATTCACACAAATACAGTCACCTTCTAGTCCATCACCTTAAAAATTCTTTTACAAGTGCACTCACTTGTGTTTAAGTAGAAACACCCTTTATTTTATCTGTAATACACACCTTGTTTCCCACCTCAAAAGTAGACATACCACACAAGATTATGATTATGTGCCAAAGCCAATGTCAGTTTGCACATTCATACTCACCATAATGATGTTGCCTATTAATCCTATAAGGAGCACAAGCCACTGAGACATTAGATTTAATAGTTTATGGCCTCTGCCCTTTGTGAAATTGAGATCAGATAGGAAGTAGGTCACCTTATTACAAAACCTGTGACTAACCTAGACAGCAAAGGATAGTTGTTCACCAGTGCAAGTGAGCTAGACAAATTATAAACATCACACTTCATCCAGCATATTTTTAGATTATAAGATCTATATATGTATTGATAGTCCTATGCATGAATATGGATGTATGAGCATGAATGAATGATTGTATGCTAGAGTATATGTGGTGTGTTTTGTGGTGTGTATGTGTGTTTTGTGGTGTGTATGTGTGTTTGGGGGGGGCTAGGTTTTGGTAAACAAACTCAAGTACTATGCAAGAGTGTCAAGTCATCTCAAGTAATCTTGATCCCTCAATTCTTTCCCTAGATCCTCCACACTGTCTTTTGGCAAAATAGAAAATTTCTTTTTGGCTTTTTGTTTGTTTGCTTGCCTTCTGTTTTTGTTCATTGTATGATTTTCTTTCTTTCTTTCTTTCTTTCTTTCTTTCTTTCTTTCTTTCTTTCTTTCTTTCTTTCTTCTCTCTCTCTCTCTCTCTCTCTCTCTCTCTCTCTATCTATCTCTCTTATTCATGAGATACCTAGGAAATGTTGCTTACTTCCTTTTTCTATAGACCTTATAGACATTTTTCACTTTTTCTCTATATCAACTTGATTATAGTTAGAACTCTGCATCTCATATATTATCAGACTCTAGTATTTCTGTTTCCCCTCTATTCACAGAATATTATTGCATTTGTGTTCTTTTCTACAGTTCATTGCCTGTCTCTGAATCCATGCACCCATTATTTTGCTTCAGTGTCTAAGAAACATGAATCAGGTTAGTATGTCTAAATGAATAGCTTTATTTTTCCAAGAGTACTTTTTAGTTTTCTTAACTAGAAAATTATGGGTCATTATAGAAGTGGTTGATTCTACAGTAGAAATAAAATATATAAGAATAGCCAAATATATCTTAGAATAACAAATAAGAAGTAAACATAAAATGAGAAATCAACAACAATAACAAAATAAACAAGCCACTTAGGAATAAACCAGAAATAGAACCAACTTAAAAGAACCTCCACTAGCTCAAATCATAAAAAAAGTTGTAAAAGAAAAAGAGTAAATAGTTGTATTGTATTTCCAAGTACAATGCAAGTATCCTTTAATGCATAGTTAAATAAACTAATTATTGAAAAATATTTGACAAAATAATGTTAAAATTGCCCATTTCCTCTAAAAAATTGAAATAAATTTTGTAGATATTCACGGAAAGTTGTAGAAGAATGATATTCCATTATTTTAATGACACATGATAATAATACTGCTTTTCAAAGACTGTAACATATTAATAGGAAAAATAATCTCAACTTGGCAGAAAAAAATATATATCTGCAGCATGCATATATAGCTTTAAATGGGTGTGTATAGAGCAAATTTGAAATTTCGACTTGGAACTATAGGCCACTCATCAATGGCAGGAGAGCATGGTATTTCTATGGTATATGTCTTACTGACAGCACCAAAATTCATTCTGTAGTGCTAAGACTGAATATCTGAAATAGAGTAATTTACAAAGGGTCAGAACATGAACTAAGTTTGAATTACAAACCTAAAGTGTTTAGTATCAATGTATATATCTGAGTGTCTATGCTGCTATGAAAAGGAAAATGATACCCTCAGTGTGCTATACAATAAATGCCACATATACTCATTCATTTCCTTCTAGAAGAAAATTTATGATCCCAGATGTTAATTAAGGAAAAGTAAAGAGTCAGAATGAATATCTCTACTTATAATGTCATTAACACTTGAAACCCTTCAAGATTAATTACTGCTTATAGGGGTCGTGTTTTAATATTTCTACATTGACAATTAACTTCAAATACTCATTTTGGCAAGAAAAGGCATTCAAACAATGATAAAACATGAGTAACACAATATTTGCTTAATTATCTTAAACTAGTTTGATTAATCAAATAGTATTTACATCAATCATAAAAATATCACTTGTTTCCACAATCTGTATACAAACAAAACTAGTAAGAAATTTGTAAAACATTCACAAACATCATAATAAAGAAACAGGATTTGAATTGTTTAAAATATTAACTATATTTTTAATCAACTAAGATAATTATTTTGCAAATAATATTTGAGAATTTTCAAATAAGGATGACCAATAGCAAGGATATTGTTTCCTCAGTTAAAGAAATTATAAAAAGTTTATATGCAACTAGCATAAATATGTATCTCAAAGTTATTGAAAACAATGAACAATATATGGTTTGTCTTTTATTGTTGCTGCTATTGCATATATACAGGTGCAATAAAGCTTATATAAAACAGCACAGATTAAACAATTAGTTCAATGGAATAAAACATGGTATCGTTTAGAACAATAGTATCAGAAGACAAAGCAAATGTACGTGAAACTTTAAATAATTCATCCTGAAAAATATCCAATCTACATTAAGACCTTAAGTAAGTATATAAGCAAAATGTAATATTTCTTTTAGAACACAAATTTATAAAAACAGGTACAAATTATTTTTATAAATAACTATTTTTATAAATAACTATTGGTGAGCTAAAATCACCAATGTAAAATTGCCCAATGTCAAAGCCTGGTTAACACTGTTGGAGTTTTTGCCAATTAAGATTACAAAGACCTCAAATGATTACAGGTTATCACCAGTAGCTAAGACCATAAGTTCCTATTACTGAAAATAACATAAACTTGAATTATATGACAAGGCCATATCAAACTGACAATTCTATAGAAGCTTCATTTTTATTTGTTATCTTCTGTGGTAATAGAAAGTGCTACCAGAGAGGAAACATAAACACCTATGTTATCCAGCTATGAACTTGGAAAGAAACACTAATGACTCATCTGTCAAAACCATTCACTGGTAGTAAATAGTGGCATGAACTCACGGGAACAACCAAACACTTCCTGATTATATTTAATACTCATTCAGTAAGATAAAATGCATGCTTGTAAACATATTCAGGCAATTACATATAGCCAGACTGGTCTTAGTCTCTACAATAGAAATTACACTATTATTCTGCTAATAATAATAAGTTATTAACAAGTTCCTAGGTATTAAGGTATTCCTCAATGCTCAATAAATAGGCTTCTAATTGTAGTAGATAGTGATTAAAAGAGTCCCAAAGCTGCTCATGGTACAGAGAATAGGAGACTGTAGAATGCTGGTTTCTAAAGGGAACTCACATGCTACATTGGGACTTACAATTAAATTCTGGGGGATAATCAGGAACAATGACTGTAGCCTGTAATGTTCGCTAGTCAGTGAAAGAGACTAGCAAACAATGCCAAAAGAGTTATCACATTCCTAGCACTGTTTTAATTCTCCTTATTAGGACAGTAAAGTATTGGAATAACATATGTTCTTAAATTTGCAAATGTTCTGAATAATAAGTAACAAGATAAGTATTGGGTAATATTTTTGGAAATATTTGCTATAGCAATGTTGCCATTAGAGGGAAATTGTACTATTAACTAAAAAAATTATATTTCTCAATAAAATCTTCCTTTAAGAAAGAAAAGTTTGTTGCTGCGAGCAATCCTATGTTTCCTATAACCTATATTTTATTTACTTCCATTTATTTTAGTTTAGAATAACAGAGTTTTAGGAATAAACAGTACCTTGATAGGTTTAATAATTAAATACATTTATCAAGCCCAGAACATATTACAAATGAAGTAAATAACATTATACATACTCAACAGTTTATATTTATGAATACACATGTAAATACCTATATGAATGTAACAACAGGTAATGAATAAAGAAATCATGAATTTTAAAGAAAGCATGGAAATGTATCTGAGAGGCTGTATTTGTTGCTTTGGAGGAAGTAAGAGGAAGGAAGAATTGATATAATGATATTATAATCTCAAGTATTTGAAAGAAATAATAAAAATCTGACTTTATTTCTACCTACCAACACACTTCCATTTCACATTTAATAACTCACTAATAATTTACACATTATAATTTTTATTAAGGAACAATATAAGAAAATCCAAATGAAGCTTCTCAAACTCATTTGTAGTTTGTGAAATTACTTTAGAAAATATTTGAGGGGAATTTGTGTTGTGAAAAGGTAACTGAGTCACTCACCTCACAGTTAAAGTAATAAATGTAATTTGGTGAGAGGATGATAGGTAGACACTATCCAAGGAAAGGTCCGAACTGCAGGCAAATGCCTTCATAAGTGAGATTGGGATCTCACCTTTTCATATGTGAGAATTAAAAACACAAACATAAATTTGAATCAGGACTGTGTTAGCTTTTCCAAGCAACAGGAATTTATTTATCTTTACCAATTCCTTGAAAGGAAGCCAGACATTTGAAGCTGATAAAACCTTGTTTCCTTTTGAAATTTCTCAATAAAACCCCCATGGTCAAAGGACTGAGATTAATAGACATCCTAAGAGCTACATTGGTTTTCTTAGAAGAGGCCTCTTTGTCAGTTGGCAATTGTCTTTTGAAACAATGAAAAGCACTTTTGAGTATATATGTATATGTGCGCGTACTGAAATGGCATAATTATAATATGCATAGATGTTGTGTTCATTACTTTACATGGAGAAAATAGTACAATACTAATTATAGACATGATACAGAATATATATCATATATATGTATAAGTGTGTGTGTTTGTGTGTGTGGTGTGTGCGTGTGTGTGTGTGTGTGTGTGTGTGAATTCTAGATTAAACACAGCTGTTAAATCTGCAACACATTTCTAAATTCCTAAGTGAAAAAAACCTCATCAGTAAGAAGCAATTGTACAAAATGTGGGAATAGTATTATGTCATTTCACTTTGTTTAAAAGATCCAGTATAAAATTCTGACATGATAAAAGGGTAGGTTTCTAGTTTCATTATATTTAATGTGATAAAAGTCTTTGACCAGAAGTACTGTGACGAAGGGAATTTCTTTTCCTTATGTTCCAGTTCACACAACATAACAAACATGAAATGAAGTCAAGAATTGAAACAGCTAAAGATATCATCTCCATAGAAAGATTAGGAAGGAAGAACTGGATGATGGCTCATTGGTTATATCCTTGGTACCATTAACACTCATACTAGTTCAGCCTGTATGCCTAGGAAATGATGCCAGAGTGGGCTGGACCTTCCTACATCAATTAACAGCCCAACAGTACCCAAGGCTATAGCCACAGGTCCATCCAATTCAGCCAAGTCTACACTGAGACTTTCCCCTTTCCTATATATCTAAGCCATGTCAAGTTGACAGTGTAAACTGAATATATGCAAAAAGACATTGTTGTTAAGAAATTTAAATGATGTCAAGGCAATGGAAACAATTCCTGAAAAAATATCAGTGCCTCTGAATTGCTGGTTGACACCACTGTTCAATTTTTATACACCCGTGTGATTGTTTTGCAGCTAAAGTATGTAAGAGAAAAACAATCATGCCTTAAGATGTAGCTGGAATAATAAGCATTTTGTGATTATGAGTTGCGTAGTATGAACCTGTATATTATACTCTCACTTCCTTTTACTACCGGAGGCACCATTCAAATTTAAATCAAGCTAATTTTCAACACCACAATATGTTTAAATATAAAATTCAGTAAAGCCTAGAGAAATATGTCAGACTCCTATTCATATTTAAAAACCAAGATTCGAGCTCAAGGTTTAGATGGACTGTAATATAATTTCCATTCCATTGTCATCGTTCAACTTAAATAATTACCAATAACTTTCTTCTCATTTTCAAAACCGTTACCAAATATTGAGCTGTATTATGTGCCAAATAGACTTTTAAGAGCTTTCTATATACTAAATATGGTTATAAAAGCAAATAAAGAATAGATACTGAATTTTACTTAGTTTTTCACAATTTATACTGTTAATAGCGAGAGTGTTAGAATCTGTATTGAGTAAAATAGTAAAGCACTTTGTTGTAGAAAATAAGCTAAACTTCTCAGCAAATTAGGTGATAATTAATTTGAGAGAAGAATCTTATAAGTAAACTTGCTAATCTATGTATTTTAGCATTCATTTTGAAAAATAAGTTAAATCACCTACAATAATTAAATTACATCATAATTTTTAAAATGTTTGCTTCATTTCAACATTCAGATTTATTTATTATATTTTTCTTTACATTAGTGTTTGTTAGAATGCACTTAAGAGTCTGGTGCCCAAGGAGTTTTGAGAGGGTATATCTCCTGGAACTGGAGCTAGGGATGGTTGTAAACCACCACATAGGTGCTGGTATACTGACATACAACCCCAGATCCTCTACAGGAATGATGTTTGCTCTAAGGCATCTGTTTAGCCCCACGTCTTTGCAATTTTAAACCTTAGATTTTCAAGGAATAAATTGCCAATTGTCTTCTGAAATATTATGCAGAAATTAGCTGCAAAAACATATGTCGGAGTGAAATTTTAAAGGGAAGCTGGAAACAACAGTGCATAAATTTAATAACACAACACCAAAATGATCTAAAACTAAATCCATGAGGCTCTGAAATTTCATATATTGGAAAACAAAAAATCTGATGATTTATACCTATGAGATGCTACTAATGGAGAACATGCACCATTTGTCTTTCTGTGTCTTGGTTATCTCAATCCATATGATCTTTACTGGTCTGTTCATTTACCTGAAAATTTCATAATTTCAGTTATCTTCCCACATGAATAGTATCCCATAGCAAATATTTAGGACACATTTATTATCCATTGGTCAGGCTAAGAAATAAGATTGTTTCCATTTCCTAGCTATTGTGAAGAGAGCAGAAATAAACACTGTTGAGCAAGTACCAGTGGAGAAGGATGTTGACTCTTTTGGACATATTCTAAGAAGTGGTATACCTGAGTTATATGGTAGACTTCATTTTTATTTTGAGGATTCTTCACACTGATTTGGACAGTGGCTGGGCCTCTTTAACCTACACACTAAAAGTGAGTGAGTGTTCTTTCTCTTTCTTGCTCTCTTTTAAACATTCCTTTCAGGTTTCATTGTTGATTGTTTTATTAATACTTGTCATTATCTCTGGTGTATAATGAAATCTCAACGTTTTTGATGTAGGTACTGGATAGAAAAACTCAGGTAACACTTTCTAGAGAACAGCAACCTCCTCAGTCTCAACTTACATTTTATGACCACTGGAGTAAATTGAGATATCCTCAAATAAATATTTGCATCTATATTCAAATGCCTTTGAAGAAAAGAAACTTATACTTAGATGAGAAATCTTCAAGTTTTACAAAGAATTCATTGGGAAACTGAAGCTCCATATTTAAAAAAAGAATTCTATCTTCTAATACATGGCACAATACATGAGATGCTTCTACACAGCAAAGGACACTATTATTCACACAAAGAACCAATCTACACAGTGGAAAAAGAATTTTAACATGTGCTAATATAAAAATTATATAAAGAACCCTAGAAAGTAGATATGAGGAAAACAAAAAGACCTCAATGGGTTACAGATATAAACAGAGAATTTTCAAGAACAGACTCAAATGTCTGAGAAACACTTAAAGAAAGGTTCAACATTCCTAGCCAGCAGGGAAATGGAAATCAAAACTACATTGAAATTTCAACTTGCACATATCTGAATGGTTAAGATAAACAGAAAACATTATATCTCATGCAGGCAAGGATGTGGAGTAAAAGGAATACAGATTCATTACTGGTAGGACTCAGCCATTAAAAAAAAAATGGTATCATGAAATTTGCAGTCAAATGCATGGAACCAAAAAATCATCCTGATTGAAATGTTCCAGTTCTTCAAAAAACAAATATGGTATATATTTGCTTGTGTGTGCATAATAACTTATGTCAATGATAACCAAGCAGCATTCCTTAGAACTACAGAGAACAAGTATAGACTAAGGGACTAGAGTAAGCAGATAGATTTTCATGGACAAGTGAAGTAAAACAGATATAAATACAAAGGATGTTGAATGGATTCCTCATGTGAAGGATAGAAGAGGAAGAGCTAATAGTAAGAAATATAGAGAGAATAGCTAAAATTAAGGGCCTTTCAGGCATAGTCGCAAACCCAATACAGTAGAAGCTTTCTAAAACATATACATATATGAAAACTATATAAATGAATTTTTCTGATACCTGGTGTACTGGCTTGTTTTGTGTGTCAACTTGACACAGGCTGGTGTTATCACAGAGGAACTTCAGCTGGGGAAATGCTTCCATGAGATCCAGCTGTGGGGCATTTTCTCAATTAGTGATCAAGGCAGGAGGGCCCCTTGTGGACAGTACCATCTCTGGGCTGGTAGTCTTGGATTCTATAAGAAAGCAGGCTGAGGAAGCTAGGGGGAAGCAAGCCAGTAAGAAACATCCCTCCATGACCTCTGCATTAGCTCTGCTTCCTGACCTGCTTGAGTTCTAGTCCTTACTTCCTTTGGTGATGAACATGGCTAGTGATGTGCATTCAAACTTATAAAATGTCTTCCTAGACCAATGTCTCTTGCTTATTCTGTTTATATGCTCAGGAGTATCAAGCCACAATACCTGACTCAGACACTTAGATAGTCTCTAAGCCTAATCCTTGTTTGATTGAAAGTACAGACTTATCTTCTCATGTTTTTTATTCTGGGTTATTCTAAGCCTAATTTCATAAAGCTAATAAGGAGTGGCATTCCTTGTACCACTTCAACCAATGTTCTATGCCCCAGAAATATCCTCAAGGGGTGATTAACCCTGTGATAATTGCATSTTCTCTTCTGTTTTACTGTTAATTAAATTAATTAATTATGTGCTATTTCCCCAAGTGGACTTGATTTAATGTGCTATATGTAATTAGATACTAGAAAAATGAAGATGGGTTGATGATACTCATAGTTTCACAAAATCATCATGCACCACCCCCATAAAAGCATCTTTAATTGTATAAGTGGAGAAATATATTTACTTTTCTTCAAAAAGATGTGAATTTTGATGAAATGAATCTATTAGGCAGACATACAGACAGATGGATAGACATTATTGATGTTTAAAGTAAATGAAAGTTCTTGGAAAGTGGGCCTAATGTAGAATATTGATAGGCATTATAAATTAATATAATTTAATTATGTCAATGAGGAGCAGCATAACTTTCCAATCAATAACATCATTTTGGATGTGTATTCTAGATTAACATTCATATCTGGTACTAGAAAGATGATCAATGACCTTTGGAGACCTTTATCATTCTAAGTATTTAACTACATAACTATAAATTGTTGAGTCCATATAAAGTTCTATATTACATGTATATGACTTCAGGGATCACCGGTTGGTTTTAGTTAATCAGTCTGGGGACTTTTACCTAGAGAAGAATATTTCTCAACATCTAAGCATTCCCCATTGATTCATATTTCTGTGTTTAGTGCTGAGGTCTTTTAAGCTACTGCTGTTCTGTGTTATTATGCTTCTTGTTTTTATTATTCAGGTCTAGTTTAGATATTCATATTTGTGGGTCTTTATGGTTGAGGTATCTCTGACATGTCTAGTAGAGGATATGTCACAGAAAYCTTACTGTGTCTCTGACTTTTACAATCTTTATACCATTTTCCCCGTATGTTCCTAATGCCTTAGGTGCAAGAATTGTGTTGAGGAACAATCAGTTATTTTTCAAACATTAAAATAAAACATGCCATTTTAAAACTTAAAAGTCATATTTCTGGTATTTGACATATTTAACACTATTAATTCTGCTTTAGATTTGTTTAATATTTAAAGAATAATTTTTAAAGGGAATAAATGACATTTTGATACCTATAATCTTGATAAGGTATTACTTATTTTTAGATAAATCTGTTTGTAATGCAGCTCTGGTGGTTCATATCACTTATGATAGTCACTTTATCCAGATTTATTATGATACTGACTTTTATCTAAATGATCATCAGCTTAATTGCTGAAAAAGTTTTAATCATATGAAAACCAAGCTATATATAGGAACTTCCATCTCAGCTATTTCTACCATCAAAAAAAATTGTTGATACTTTTCTATAGGAATAGTCAACTTTCATAATGTCAGATAGAGTATTAATGAAATATGTGGAGTAGATTCACATAAAATCAAACCATATGACACCTCTTACATTAGTTTCATATGTACGTATGTATATATTTATTTACTAATTTTGACAAAAATAAAATATAGGATTTTACAAGTTATAATATGTGTATCATCTCAAAAACATAGTAGTTTCCCCTTAGTAAATTAAAAGATATGGATCATTTTCTATAATCAAGGAATGAGTTTCAGTCGAGCACATTTTTTTCTAATCAGCAACTTAAAACCATTAATTAAAAACTTCAAATCTACTAAAACAAAATTTCATATTTCATAATGCATAATAATAAGATTTCCTCATATTTTCTCAGTCTCATCTACATAAGAGATTTATCCTTAGAATTATGTGCCCCAATTAACATAAAATTGTCGAATGTCAGCAACATTCTATTGTTTCTATCAACCTGATCCAAGGTTTTTCTAATTAGGCTTTACATGGTAAATTTCTTTAAAATTCAACAAGTCTAATCAGCTCTTCATGATTTATGGAAAGTTTTATAGAATTTAAAATATTTMAACACAGTTCACTTAAACCTGGCATTATTTCTGTGATGTTGATTTTTAAATAATATTTATTTTTCATGAAGGATGATTAAAGAAATAAATACAATATGCATTGTATGTATTATACATAACATGGAAAATCATTAATATGCATAGATAAATATGCCATAAATGAAGCATAAAAAATTAACTTAACATTCACTTCATTCCTTGTATGGAAACTTATCTGAAACAATACACGTGTGATAAAGAATGTTTTTTTTAATTAGATATATTCTTTATTCACATTTCAAATGACTTCCCATTTCCTGGTTACCCCCTCCCTGAAAGTCTCATAATCCCTCTTTCCTCCTCCCCAACCCCCCCCACCCCCGTTCTCCAATCAGCTCCCTTCTGCTTCCCTGTCCTGGTTTTCCTGATTGTTGCTTCCTGCTATTTTTTATGTAATTTTTATGTTTGTGTGGTTATCTTCTTTTGGGTTTGTTGAAAAAAGATTAATTTCTTTCTTTTTCTATTGTGTAGTTTTCCTCCTCTTGTTGGTGTTTTCCATTCATTATCCTTGAAGAGCTGGATTTGTGAAAGGTACTGGGTAAATTTGTTTTTGTCATGAAATACTTTGGTTTCTCCATCTATGGTAATTGAGATATTTACTGGATGTAGCATTCTGGGTTGGCATTTTTATTCCCTATGTATCTGTATGACATCGGCCCAGGCTTTTCTGGCTTTCATAGTCTCTGGTGTGAAGTCTGGTGTAATTCTGATATACCTTTATAAGTTACTTGAACTTTTTCCCTTACTGCTTTTAAAATTCTTTCTTTATTTAGTACATTTAGTGTTGTAATTATTATGTGACTAGAGGAATTTCGTTTCTGGTCAAATCTATTTGGAGTTCTGTAAGCTTCTCCTACGTTCGTGTTGGAAATTTTCACTCTCTTCTATACCTATAATCCTTAGGTTTGGTCTTCTCATTTTGTCTTGGATTTCATGGATATTTTGGGTCAGGAGTTTTTTGCATTTTGCATTTTCTTTGACTGTTGTTTCAATGTTTCCTATGGTATCTTCTGCATCTGAGATTTTCTCTCCTATCTCTTGTATTCTGTTGTTGATGCTTGGATCCATGACTCCTGACTTATTTCCTAGGTTTTCTATGTTTAGAGTTGTTTCCCTTTGTTATTTCTTTATTGTTTCTACCTCCATTTTTAGATCCTAGATGTCTTTGTTCAATTCCTTCACCTGTTTTGTTGTGTTTTCCCTTAGTTCTTCAAGGGCTTCTCCCTGTTTACTTTTGTTCTCCTGTATTTCTTTAAGGTAGTTATTTATGTCCTTCTTGAAGCCCTCCATCAGCATCATGAGCTGTGATTTTACATCCAAATCTTGCTTTTCTGCTGTGTTGGGGTATCCAGGACTTGCTGTTGTGGGAGAATTGGGTTTGGATGGTGCTATATTGTCTTGATTTCTGTTAGCAAAGTTCTTACATTTGTCATTTGCCATTTGCTTATCTCTGGTATTAGTTGGTCCTGCTCTCCCCGGCTGGTGCTTGTCTCTCCTGTGTGTCTGCAAGCCTATCTCAGCACCCTGGCTGACCAGCTTTCCCCTGGCACAGATTGCTGTTGTGCTGTCCAGATCCTGGGTACATGTCACGCCCTGGCAGACCAAGTTCCAAGTGATCTTAACCTCAGGTATTCTCTGCGATCCCGGCTGTAACAGCCTGCTCAGAGTCAGGAGTGAAGATGGTGGTCTCACCTTTAATAGTGGGACTCCCTGCAGATCATATATCCCTAGCAGACTAGGTACACAGATGGTTGTGGTGRCACTGCCCAGTTCTTGGGTGCAGGTGGGACCCTGTTGGGCTGTGTCCCAAGCGATCTTCTACTTGGGTGATCTCTGTGTACCTGTCTGCACCTGGATGCTCAGTCACAGGAACAAAGATTGTGATAAAGAATGATAACAATATAAACATCAAACTCAAGATAGAAAACATGCTGGCTGATGGAGGTATGCACACAAATAATTATTTACATATTATGTCAGAAAGATATTGGAACCAGTACAGAGGATTAATGATAGGGCCATAAACCTGCAATTTTTGTCTGAAATTTTGTTTATTCTTTTTAATTTGATTATTGTGTTCAGTGTTTGCTGACTACAGATGAGAATAATTTGGAATGTTCGAAATCTCCAAAATGAGCATATTGTGTTTCCTCTTCAGGAGTTCATTTTTCTCATTAGAAATATGTCTCATGGCTGTCTAGAATGGTTTCTAGATGTTTCAACTTTTACTCTGGCTGAAAAGTATACTGTTATTTGACTTGGGACTCATTTAACATATCAAATAATGTTTTTAAGTAGCACTGCTTCAAGTAATCCATGAATACAAACAGATGTTTTAATTATCAAGTTGTGATTTTATTTTTTCAGCCTCATGAGCACTCTATGTCAGGGACATAGAAAATATGTTTTTGTATTTCTCCATTGTCAAATTTTACAGTATAATAACTAACCCACAAAGCATGGTGGTTTCTTTGTGAACACTTTGCCAATGAGTCATCATTTTTATAATAGACATGGCATAAGCAAACACGTTTTTTAAAATWAATTATAATCTTAATTACTAATATTAGTCCTTCAATGGAGGAATAGAGACAGAAAATATGGTATATTTACACAATGGAATACTACTCAGCAATTAAAAACAATGAATTCATGAAATTTTTAAGCAAATGTTTGGAACCAGAAAATATCATACTAAGTGAGGTAACTCATTCACAAAAGAACATAAATGGAATTCAGTTACTGATAAGTGGATATTAGCCCAGAAGCTCAGAATACCCAAAACAAAACCCACATATCAAATCATTCCCAAGAAGAAGGAAGGAGAGGGCCCAGGTCCTGGAAAGGCTTGATGCAGCATTGTAAGGGATTGCCAGGACAGAGGAGTGGAAGGGGTTTGATTGGGGAACTGACAGAGGGAAGAGGGCTTATGGGACCTAGGGGGAGGGGGAAAACAGGAAAGGGAAAATCATTTGGAATGTAAACAAAGAATATAGAAAATAAAAAAGAAGAAGAAAAAGAAAAAAAGTTTCAGATCACATTTTATATACCTCAAAAATAAATACATCAATATATGTATATATGAATACATTACAGATGGGTTACAAAAAGAAGATTCAGGCAAGTTCAAGGAACTTGATAGTGGTCTGAGAATTAGAGGAATTAACAGGTAGAGATGTGGAGAGTGCTTGTGTAAAGGAGATAACTCACAAGACAGAGGTCTCACAGCCATGCTGCTATAGATTGAAATTTGTAAAGTCTCAGAAATCATATTTCCAACATGACGTTGTACACAATCCACCTACCAAATGCTCTCTGACAAGAAAGAAAAAGTGGACCCAGGTTTTGGAAAGGCCCAATGCAGCAATGCAGGGTAATACCAGAACAGGGAAGTGGGAAGGGGTGAATGGGGGAACCGGGGGAGGGAAAAAGACATATGGGACATCTGGGCAGCGGGGAATCCAGAA